>OW026523.1:9174269-9484269 GCA_932274085.1 Protocalliphora azurea
TAGCAATAAATAACAATAATAGGTCCCTATTTACACTCAACTAGCAGCTGTCTTATGTATTTAGTCTCAAACGTGTAACAATTGTAGGTGCAAATAGAGTACCTCGTAAATATTTATATAGTTCTCAAATTAGCAGTAAGTGTAGAGTTTTTTTCTGGTCTCTAGTTTACCACATCTTAATTTGAACATGCCAAAATATTTTAATTCTACCAACAGTTTAAAACATCACACCATGAAGATGAAAATTCTCACTCCAAATTCAAAAAGGCCAACAAACCACAAGAGTATTCCTGCCCCGAATGCCAGCAAATATTTGACAGAAAAAAATATATGGATAATCACGTTATTGAATTCCACAACGGTTACAAATGCTCTTTATGTGATAGACGATTTCAGCATCGATTTCATCTCCGAAGACACGAACTAAAACACAACCCCGAGTATAAATTTTCCTGTCCCATAGAAGAATGTTCGAAAGTATACAACGATCGGGATAATCTTAAACGTCACATGCTAACACACAATCCCGAACATAGTTATCCATGTCCCATAGCAGAATGTAAGAAAATATACGCCGATCCCGAAAATCTTAAAAGGCACGAGCTAACACATAACCCCGAAAATAATTTTCCTTGTCCCGTAGGAGAATGCAAGAAAGTATATGCTAATCGCATATATCTTGAACGACATCTTGAAAAACATACGTTTGTGTGTTTTTCAAAACCGGACCACACAGCACACAATTCACATATAAATTTTAAAAAGTTTGTATGCGATATTTGTGGATATAGTTGTCAAGCTGAGGCAACGTTGACAATACACCAGCGTGGACATACCGGTGAAAAACCTTTTCTCTGTGAAGTATGTGAAAAACGTTTTGCTTCGAAAACGGGACTAAATATACACATGATATCTCATTCGACCACTCGACCGCATGTTTGTGAGATATGCCAGGCAACATTTGCCAAATATAGAATATTGCAACAGCATAAGTATATACATTCTGATGAGAAAACATTTAAGTGTAAATTTTGTAACAAAGCATTTAAACAACGTAATGGTTTGGATGGTCATATGAGGCGTTTGCATATGGAACCCAAAGCAAAAACGGCTAATAATAAATAGTAATGGAGGAAATAATTTTGTTAATCTTTCATCTAATATTTAGTGAAAAAAATTTAAAATTCGGCAACTCTATAAAAAAAAACACTATCGTGAATGGTTATAATTTCACTTGTAAAAAGTCAAAAGTAATTATAAAAAAATAACTTAGTAAAAAATACTATTTTATATTTAAATATAGTAATCCAATCTCAAGAACATATACTATGCTAAAACTCTTAACTCCGTCAAATCTTTTTGCGAGCTCTGCCACCAAATGTGGCGAAATATATAGTCACAATTTCAATGATTTCACTATATTTTGTACGTATTGTCAAATGAAATCCTTTCATTTCGATGACTTCCTGCAACACGTACATAATGTTCATTTGGCAAATCATCTACTCCTAGCTGCAGCAGCTACAGACACAAAAGAATTAGATGAATATGTTAAGGTAAAAAAAGAAGCTGAACTATCTGAAAATATATTGGAGGATTATATAGAGCAGCCATTAAATAGCTGTGAATTGTATTTGGAAAGTTGTAGTGAAGAGGAGAAATTGAGGATTTTAAAGAAACCAAGAAAAAAAACGGAGTTAAAAGCAAAGAAAAGATATAATAGCGAAAGTCAGGATGTGATCAATGAAGCAAGTGCTGAGGAAATTGAAATTCAGGTAAGTTTCTTTCACTATTAACACCAATAATAATAGGTCCAATTAATAGTCATTTTTACTAGTCTAAAATTTGCAGAAACCTTAGGTGTAAAAAGCAAGGTTGGAAACCGAAACGAATAATGGTATCGGTATTCAATTTACTTTTATTTCGGTAACGGTGTCGATAGAAGTATTTTAAATTATATCGATATACCGTTATAATTTAAAATAATTTCGAGAAATAGCAGAAACATTAAAAAGTTACATCTATTGTCTTTTTTTAATTAAATTTCATTTAACTAAACTCTGAATTACATATTTTGTTACTTTAAAACATTAAAATTTTTTGCAAGTTAATTTTTGTTGAGGTTCAAAATTTACTTTTTTCCCGATTTTTTTTTTTATATTGAAAACCATATCGAGCCCTTTCTGTGAAAATTTTACTTTTACATTTTTTTAAAACGTCACTTAAGATAAAATTGCTTTCGCTATAAATAATAAACGGTACTTGGTACGTCAATAAAATTTTTACAGATGATGTAGATGATTCTGAATAATATGTATATTTTCATCAAAAAAAGAATTTCGAAAATGTCGGTATCTCCTAAACTTCTGGTCGGATAGAATTGAAATGTATGTAAGTGTTGTAGAGGAGGAGCTCTCAGTATTTAAGAAGAAATCTCGACGTGTAGTTTTTATAAAAAATATAAGCGAACTTTCTTTTTTGTTTTTCTTAAAAGCATTTTTTTTTTTCATGTATACATCTTAAAAAATGATCGGTTTTATAATTAAACACACAAATTTGAATTGATTTTCATAATTTGAATACATAAAAAACTAAATTTGAAACGTTTAATTATTTAACACATAATATGATATATGTATGATAATATTTTATATTTTTATATTATTTTTAATACATTGGAATTTGTTGAAGATACCCCAAATCAAAAGTGAAAAAACAATTTAAAATAAAAATTATAAAATTTTAAGCAAAATTTATGTTTCTCTTAAGTAACATACTTTTAATGTTTAATGTTTAGTTTTGTGAAATGAAAGGTATACGCGTACATTATTTGCGTTTTATTTTAAGATTTGTGAAAAAATGTGACAACTGAAAAACATCTCAGTTGAAAAACACCAAAAAGTGATTTGTGAAAAGTATGTTTAAACACTACTGTGTTTTTCAAAAACATCTAAAAAACACTTATATGTGAATGTATTGTAGTAATTATTTTTATATACATATTTTAATAAAATTTTTAAAATTAGCAAAAAAGAAAAGAAAATCGTCAAAAAAATTCGCCATATCGCCAAACGCAAAATTCTGTTTGCCAAAAGCAATTAAAAAATAAAAAATATGTAGAGAATATTAGATAGATAGATAGAGAAGGTAGATGTGATAACAGATAGTACCACATCTCCACCCAGAGACCGATCCCGGTCCATTGTGAGTCCCTTCAATAGAATAGCTGTAAAAATAATAATAATAATAATAAATAAATAGACAAAAAATAAAATAAATAAATTTATTAAGATGGGATAAGAATGGACTATTCCAAATGTAATTAAAATTTTGAAATCGCTTTGGTACAAAATTTATGATCGTCAATTAATTTTTAAGACAATCAGGCGCAATTTTGTATGTATAACATAGCGTCTACATTAGAGATTTTTTTATAAAGACAAACGTCAAACTTAACGCGAATTTGTGGAAAGTGACAATAGTTGCACAAAAACAACAATATGGCGTATTCATTATTGTTTTTCATACATGCAGTTTGACAACTGTAACAACTAAAATAATAATCAACTGTTTAACTAAGATTACCTTGTATATATTCGCACTGATTTTGACGTTTGTTTTGATATAAATTTGCCTAATGTAGACACTAGGTAAGGTGATGGCTGTTTTCTTTTTGTTTAAATTTTTGAGACACCATGCCCAGAGTTCTCTTACAAAAATTAACGCTAAAAGTTAAAGAATATATAACTATATATATATATATATATGACTGTAACTTTCTGAAAAAAAATTTCATTCTTTCAGAGAACATTTAGAAAAGAACCAAATATAAATGATGTAGGAAAAGGGGCTTGAATAACGTAATAGCTTGATATATATAAGTAGTTAAAATTTAAAAGTTGATAAAAATATCAATATTAAAGTTTGTTGTCTCATAAAACAGTGACGCCATATAAATTTTTTATTTAACTCTCTATACTCGCTGTGTTTGCCTAAATTTACTTTCTCATATTTTAAAAAATTCTTAATTGATCAGCTTAATACTGATTAAAGCGAATCGTTTTAGGAAATCTATTGGAACAAAGACACAAACAATAAAAGGGCTATAAAAACAAGATCCAATAAAATTAAAAATAATTCCATCTTAAAGCAAGTTAATTATATGAGAAATTATTTCTACAAAACGTATTACATAGAAAAATGTCGAAACCAAAATACCGGTATTAAGAGAAGCGGTATTTGAATACTGGTATCTTTGGAAAATAATAATTTTAGTAACGGTATCGGTTACAGTAACTTATTTTAAACGGTATAGATATTAATAACGGTATCGGTTTCCAACCTTGGTAAAGAGACTACTTAGCAGCCGTCGTAAATAATAACATAATTTATAATCCCAAACAAAATTAGCATTTAACGTAGTATTTCAACATATACATATGTCAAATAAATTTTACTACCACCAACAGTGTAAATCATCTAACCATAAAGAGATTTCAAAATCCGGAAAGACCAACAAACCACTACAGTTTTCCTGCCCAGAATGCCAGCAAATATTTTCCCGCAAACAAGATATGGATTGTCATGTTTTAGAATTACACAACGGTTACAAATGTTCTTTATGTAATACACGATTTCGGCACCGTCATCATCTCCGTAGACATGAACTAAAACACAACCCCGAAATGAAATTTTCCTGTCCTATAGCAGGATGTAAAAAAATATACAACGATTATGATAATCTCAAACGACACGAACTAACACACAACCCTGAACAGTATTATCCTTGTCCCATAGCAGATTGTAAGAAAATATACACCCATCCAAAATATCTTAAAAAACACCAGATCACAGCACACAAGTATAAGCATACAAAAAATGTTAACAAGTTTATCTGTGATGTTTGTGGCTATAGTTATCGTGCCAAGATATCATTGATTATACACCAACGTGGACATACCGGTGAAAAACCGTTTCCTTGTGAAGTGTGTGAAAAACGTTTTGTTTCAAAAGGTGGGCTAAATATACACATGATAACACATTCGACCACACGACCGCATGTTTGTGAGATTTGTCAGGCAACATTTGCCAATTATAGAATATTGGAACAGCATAAGTATATACATTCTGATGAGAAAACATTTAAGTGTAAATTTTGTGACAAAGCATTTAAACAGCCTAATGGTTTGGATGGTCATATGAGGCGTATACATATGGAACCTAAAGCGAGAATAGATAGGAATAATAAAGAATAAAATGTAAAGGAACAGATTGAACTCGTATCTTTAAAAGCGTTAATATTCTCTGTACTATATATCCGATTTCAAAAATTAAGGTATTAATTTAGAATTCCTGATTATGCATTTATGAAAAATAATAAATAAATTTAAAAAAGTTCCATTAACACAACTTTTTTAAATATTTTGTAATTTTTAGTGTATATCAAAAAAATTTGTAAAGGGCTATAAATTCCAAACTGTTGAATTGCATAAAAATTTTTACATCATTATTTTCAGTACTATCAACGATCACAAAAAAAAAAATGGAACTAAATCAGAACATTCAATTTAAGCCAAATGAAATCATTTTTATCGTTCATTCACCTAATTCACGAACAGCATACAATTGTCAGGTTATCACATGCACGTATCCCAAAATTCGCGAAATTAACAATCATCAACGCCAAATATTCGTTGTGTATTACGCAGAAGATTCCGGAAGTTTCCAAAAACGACGTACATGTAACGATAAAAAGGTTAATGAGTATTAATGGTCTCCATGTAAGTTTAAAAACGATTGCATGTGCCAATGAAAAAACCCGAAAAACCGTAACGCGAACAGTTATGATTCGCCATAAACATTAGCCAATGAGAGAGTGAGACGCAAAATTTTCGAAGGCAAAAAAAAAAAAAACAAAGTACAGGTAGATGTAGATTAACTATTGTGAATGTCTTTATATTTCATAATTTCACGCATAACAGCTCATCTACACGTAACAGAATATATAAGAATTTTCTGTCAGATAATGTCAAATTCGCTTTCTGAGAGAATTATCTATCGTGTAGATTCAGTTATTTATTATAAAAAATACACATATATGAAACTTTGTTTGTGTATGTGTATTTTGGGTTAGTAATCCCAAAAAACAAAATTTTTTATATTACTATGATCAAAATCATTTAAAAATCGGTAATTCAGGAGATCTTGACTTATGTCCCTTGTATAGTTTTGATTTCAACGTCAGTGAACGAAAATAACCTCTAATCTACACGTAGACATTTTTATGTTGGCAATTTTAAAATTTTATCTCTCTCTTTAAAATGTTATTTATGGAGCGCATTATTTGCCTTTTCAAAAGAATATGTATTCATTTTGCACTTTTTTATTTGTCTTTTTAAATCAATATTAATTAATTTTGCACATTCTTATATTAAAAAAGAATAATAATTTTGACAGCTTGTGTTAAACATTATTGCTCAACTTTGTGTATAAAAATTTATTGCGAAATAAATTGCGCAAGAGATTTCTTATTGGTCCACAAGTAACAATTGCCAACATAAAAATGTCTACGTGTAGATTAAGGGTTATGTTACTTTAGAAAAACGCATGTTTAACAAAAATTTATAACTTGGCAACTCTATATAAAATACTACAGTGAAAATATGGAATTTTTTAGTAAACTATTGTGAATATTTGTATTATTTCACTTTGAAAAAATTATTTAAGTAATAATATATTTGAAAAACTAAAAATTTCCGATAGTATGCTAAAACTCCTAACACCATCAAATCTTTTTGCTGCTTCCAAAACCAAATGCGGCGAAATATTTTATCACAATCTCAATGATTTTACTATATTTTGTACGATCTGCCAAATGAAGTCTTTTCATTTCGATGACTTCCTGCAGCACGTACGTAATGTTCATTTGGAAAATCATTTACACCAACCTGCAGCTACGGAAACAGAGGAATTAAATGAATATTTACAAATTACAGCTACAAATGAATCTGAGTTATGTGAAATCGAGAATTGTATGGAGAATAAGCATCTACAAGTGAATCTTGCAAATGAAAATGAATTGTGTGAAACTGAAAATATATTGGGGAATTGTATTGAGATTGATTATTTACAAGAGAATCTTGAAAATAATGCTGCATTACGTGAAACTGGAGATATTCTGGAGAACTGTATAGAGCAGCCTTCAGATGTCAGTGAAATCGATGTAGAAAGTTGTAGTGAAGAGGAAAAATTTATGATTTTAAAGAAACCAAGAAAAAAAGGAAAGTTAAAAAGAAGGAAAATATGTAATAGTGAAAGTCAGGATGTGAACAATGAAGAAAGTGCTGATGAATTTGAAATTCCGGTGAGTTTTCTTGACATCTTTACATAGTCTATAATAGCAATAATAGGTCCCTATTTACACTGAACTAAGTAGCTCTCTTATGTATTTAGTCTCAAACGTGTAAAAATTGTAAGTGTAAATAGAGTACCTATTTACCTCGTAAACATTTATATAGCTCCCAAATTAGCAGCAAGTGTAGACTTTCTTCTCTAGTCTCTAGTTTGCCACATATTTTAATTTTCACATGCCAAATTCTACCAACAGTTAAAATCATCACACCATAAAGATGAAAATTCTCACTCCAAATACAAAAAGTCCAACAAACTACAAGAGTATTCTTGCCCCGAATGCAAGCAAATATTTGTCAGAAAAAAATATATGGATAATCACGTTATTGAATTCCACAGCGGTTACAAATGCTCATTATGTGATAGACGATTTCAGCATCGATTTCATCTTCAAAGACACGAACTAAAACACAACCCCGAGTATAAATTTTCCTGTCCCATAGAAGAATGTTCGAAAGTATACAACGATCGGGATAATCTTAAACGGCACATGCTAATACACAATCCCGAACATAGTTATCCATGTCCCATAGCAGAATGTAAGAAAATATACGCCGATCCCGAAAATCTTAAAAGGCACGAGCTAACACACAACCCCGAAAATAATTTTCCTTGTCCCGTAGCTGAATGCAAGAAAATATACGCTAATCGCATATATCTTGAACGACATCTTGAAAAACACGCAAAAGTACCGTACCACACAGCACACAATGCACATATTAATTTTAAAAAGTTTGTATGCGATATTTGTGGATATAGTTGTCAAGCTGAGGCATCATTGACAATACACCAGCGTGTACATACCGGTGAAAAACCGTTTCTCTGTGAAATTTGTGAAAAACGTTTTGTTTCGAAAACTGCGCTTAACACACACATGGCAATACATTCGAGCACACGATCGCATATTTGTAAGATTTGTGATGCATCCTTTCTTCGTATTGATATATTGCGAAGACATATGTTAATACATTCTGAGGAGAAAAGATATAAATGTAAATTTTGTGACAAAGCATTTAAGCAGCCCCAAGGTTTAGATGGTCATATGAGGCGTTTGCATATGGAACCTAAAGCGACAACGGCTAAAAATTATAAAGAGCATTAAGGGAAACAATTTGGAATAACTTTGTAAAACTTTCACCTAATTCTTAACCCTAGTCTACACATGTATTAATAAAAATGTTTATTTATTCAGCATAAAATACATATAAATATGTATTACATAGCAATAATCCTGAGTTTTAAATATAACTTACTAAATATACAAAGTAGTCTTAAAAAATATTAAATAACAATTCATAGAAATGTATTCGGCTCCCCAGCCATAAAATATTGTCATCTACTATTAAAAAGAAATAGATTATTATATATTATAAAGATTATTATATATTATATAGATTATTATATATTATATAGATTATTATATATTATATAGATTAATATATATTATATAGATTATTATATATTTCATAGATTTTTATATATTATATAGATTTTTATATATTAGATTAGATTTTTATATATTATATAGATATCGAATTTTTAAAGACTAATATCTCGTTAATTAAGAACAAACGGACAAAATTTCTTATATTACTACGATCACAAAAATTATTGAATGAGTATTTTGTAAAAACAAAAATAATTTATTATAAGCAAAATTATTTTCGAAAAATTAAAAATTTCAATTACATCTGCGAATATAGCAAAAATATTTTATCACAATTTCAATTATTTCACAATATTTTGTGCGTTTTGCCAAATGAAATCCTTTAATTGACTTCCTGCAGCACGTAAATAATATTCATTTGGAAAATCATCTACATCAATAAAATTAATGAATATTTACAAGTTAATGTTGCAAATGAAGTTGAGTTATGTGAAATAGAAGATATGTTAGAGAATTGTGTTTACAAGATAATCTTGAAAGTGAAGCTCAATTATGTGAAACCCAAAATATATTAGAGGATGTGTGGTTCAGTCTTTAGATAGCATTGAATTGGAAACGGAATGTTGTAGTGCGAAGTTGGTGATATTAAAGAAACCAAGAAAAAAACGGCAGATAAAAAGATTAATATGTAATAGCGAAATTCAGGATGTGGACAATGCAGCAAGTGCTGATGAAATTGAAATTCAGGTGAGTTTTGTTGTCATCTTTATATAGTCATTATAAATATTAATAATATATAGGTATTTATTAAACCCTAATTAGTAATAATTTTATGTCTTTATTTGATCTCAAGTTACTAGCAATCGTGACTTTAAATAAAGAACCTATTTTAGCAGACGTCGAAAATATTTATATAGCTTTCAAATTAGCATTAAGCGTATGATTTTTTAGTCTCTAGTTAACCACAAATTCCTTTTTTTTATAATCCAAATTATGTTTTTTCTACCAACAGTTTAAATCATCTCCAAATCCGAAAAGACTAGTAAACAACTAGAGTTTTCTTGTCCCGAATGTCAGTAAATATATTTTCTGAAAAAAGATATGGATAATCATGTTATTGAATTCCACAACGGTTACAAATGTTCCTTATGTGATACACGATTTCTCCGTAGACACGAACTAAAACACAACCCCGAGTATAAATTTTCCTGTCCCATAGAAGAATGTTCGAAAGTATACAACGATCGGGATAATCTTAAACGACACGTGCTAACACATAATCCCGAACAGAATTTTCCTTGTCCCATAGCAGAATGTAATAAAATATACAGTATCTCCAGACATCTTGAAAAACACATCGCAGAACACAAGTATTCGAATGCAACTAATAAAAGGTTTGTGGCTATAGCTGTTGTTCCGAGACAGTGTTGACTGTACAGAAAAAATTCAAGTGTAAATTTTGTGACAAAGCATTTAAAGGTTTGGATGGTCATATGAGGCGTTTGCACAAGGATCCTAAAGCGACCACGGATAAAAATAATGAAGAGCAATAAAGGAAAAAATTCAAAATTTTGTCAATATTTCAACTAATTATTAAAAAAAAATTTTGAAGAAGGCAATTGAACATTTCTCATGTGTGTGTTCTCCACCCCTTAACATAAAGTTATTCTGCCGACGCTTTTGCTTATAGTGGGAAATAACATTTTTTTCGGATAGACGTAGAGTAAGTAAATGAAAACAAGCTAGAGCGCTATATTCGGCTGTGCCGAATCTTTTTAGCCTTCACCACTTTACCAACAAATAAAAATAGTATGACTTAATATTTTAATATTTATATTTAAAAAAAATAATAATACACACATTTGTTCCAAGCAACGCTTGCTTGAACAAAAAAAGTATTAGCATTATTAAATATGTTTGTATGTATATACGAACTGACTGCAAATACAAAAAAAAAAAACTAATAATCATTATATACTGCTGTTGTTAACTAAACTGCGTGGTTATACAAAAAACAACAACACTTATAATCATTATAATACTGCTGTTATGAACTAAACTGCCTGTTTATACCAAAAACGAAATGCAGTGCAATGCTTAGTATAAATGCTTGAGTGTGTACACGCTGGCTCAGATTGAAAGTCGAGCAAGTCAATAACAATAAAAAAAATATAAAAATGTCACAAAATATTTTTGTAACGGTATTTTTAAGCATCTTAAAAAATGCCAGCAACTATGCTCACATTGAAAATTGGGCAAGGGAGAAATTAAAAATAAATTGATTTATAATTAACCGATATTTTTAATTTAAGCTGGTGTATTTGAATTGTAAACTCTTCAGCAAATTTTAGACCTTTTTGAACTTTATAGTGGCATTCCGTACGCAGATCAACATTTTACTTTGGACCAACGGAAAATGACAAATTACAAATACTTAGGAGGCAAACATAAACATTTAATATATAGTATGTGTAGAAATAAGTCATCAGCCCATGAAAAATATGTAAATAAGATCAAAGAATAAGTAATAAACGCTGTAGATCATCAAACAAGTAACTTAACTCTAGAGTTACAATCATTTATTTTATTTTTATTTATTCAATCAAAGTAATATTAAAGCCTTCAAGGCCAACGAACAAAATTACATAGGTAAAAAAAGCCTGAATAGAATATACTAAGTGTTAACAAATATTGTAATTTAAATATAAAATAAAACTAAATCTGAACTAAATTTAAATTTCTTGGCTTCCTAGCCACAAAGAATTTTAAAATTATAAAGAAAAAAATCAAATAAATCAAATCCCATTAGTAGTAACGAATTTGTATACATTATATACATATATACAAGGGAACATAATTACACACGTGTAAAATGAGTTGTAAGTATTAAGGAAATTGAATTTCCGCAAAATAATGGAGAAGCTTCAAAAGGAAAGCATTATTAGAATGTGAAAAAATACGAAGCATATATGGTAAACTACCAGCATCGAGCAACTCTAACAATAAGCGAACGTTCAAAAATAGAGCTCCTAATCATTGGTATTACAGTTTGAGTTTTAATAACATGATAGAAAGTTAAAAAACTACGAAATGAAATAAAATTTCTAAACGAACATCCTAGGAAACTTTCAACATATTCTGATATGAGCAAATGCCTACGAACATTATAAGCATACGAACTATCATATTCACAATACGATTTAATCTTACATTGTTATACGATAAAGTAACGTCAAAGACTTCCAAACCATAAATACATGAGGCATTAATAAAGCATAGACTAATCTATGTCTAACAGCCCGGGGTAAATAAATATTGCATGAATAAAATCTCATAATACCAACCAACTTCCCATACAAATGATCAATATGACCAGCAAAGCTAAGTTGATCATCAGTAATAACACCCAATCATCTAAGGTTCCTAACAAAAGCAATCCTTTTGTCACCAACAAAGACGTTAATATTACCCAAAGAGCGACCAAACAGTAGTGCTTTCGTCTTCAAAAAGTTAATAGTTAGGAAATTTTCGGTCGTCCACTTCAAAACAGAATTAATGTGTAATTCATTTTGCCTCTAACACTTCGCAATAAGCACGATTTCAATTAAATAACATAAATATGTATATCGTCGGCAAATAAAAAAAGAGTGCAGAAATAAGTATGTGAGGTCATTAACATAAATTATAAAAGATAAGGGACCCAAGACTGACCCCTACGGTACCCCTGAAACCAAGGGAAGTAAATTCAAGGCGACATCTTCCAATTCAACAAATTGATATCTATTCGATACACAGAGAAAAAAAATCGTATATTTGAATTTTTTTTTTTTTTCATAAATATTTTAAACGAACATGACTTTTTCTCCAAATTTTTTTCATTAAAAATAAAATTTTGTTCAAAGATATTATTAAATTATATTTAATGACAATGTTACGAATTTTCAAAAATTATGTATGAAAATATTAAAAATAAATCCCTTTAAATGGCAATTTTCCAATAAAAAGTTTAAAAAGTAATGTTTAGAAAGTTGCGTAAATTTGCTGCCATTCTATAGCACATGCATCATTGTAAGAATATTCTGTTATATTATGTTATATTCTTCTGCTCCTAACATGTATCTAAAAATCATTAAAAACCAAAAATTCTCTAAAGAAAATTTCAAACGTGCATTTACAAACTGAAAATATAAATGAAAATTTAAACAATTTGTTTAAGTCTTCTTGACTTTTGATTCATTTCAAAAAATATAAAAAAGTATTAATATTTAAGATTTAAGATATTTATGCACAAACTTTTTTCTGTGTAAGTAAGAAAAAACTAACTTGCACGCAGACCTAGAAAATTTAAACAACATCTATAACTTATTAATTAGCTAGTATAACCAATTGAATTAAACGCCTACGTAAAATAAAGGGATAACAGAGCAAATTTGAACGAATACATCCCTTGTTGTTCCAAAACTTGTTAAAATAAGTTTTTTGGAAATCATTTGTACAGAAACCGTACGAAGAGTGCCACGGAAGCACATCTTCTGTATCCCGAAAGTAAAAAGCCACACAATGATATTTCGCTGGGCAGCGGATCACAAAAGAATCCTTTTAGAATACATTAAACTTACTTTATTTTGTGTTATAGCATATTTTATTTTATAACTAAATTTTTTTTTTAAAGATTTTATTTCACAGCAATTATTATTTGTTTTCCAGTCTAGAATTAGGGACCTTTTTTTGAAGCATTTAGGGTTTCGTACGGTTTCTGTACAAATGACTTCCGTAAAACTAATTTTCACTACCTTGACAAGTTTTAAGCATAAATAAATGTACTCCTTCGAATATCGCGGAGAATAAATGATTGAATCTTTGTATTTAAACTACTTGTTTGGCAGTCTGCGGCCTTTATTATGTATTCTTGGACCTTATTTATATATTTTTGTTATTTTATAGACTGTTGTCTTATTTCTACATATACTATTCAACGTTCAGATTATCCTTCTAAGTATTTACCGTTCCCCCAAAGTAAAATGTCAAACTGCATACAGTATGCTGCTATATGGAATAAAAAAAATTATTAGGCGTTATTAAAGGCCTAAGATTACCTAAAGAGTTTATATTATAATTCAAATACAACAGTTTGTTAAAAATAACTGTTGATTAAAAAAAAAACGGAAAAAGTTTTGTTGAGATATGAAAAAAAAACTTGCTCGACTTTCATTGTCAGCAGATATTCATTCATTATTAGCAGATATTTTCAGTTTTTGGCCCATAACTCTGTTGTTTATGCACCAATTTAGTTCATTCAAAATACCCATATTTTAAAGAAATATTTATGACCGATCTATATAAAAATTAAATCCATAGCTTAAACGGCTTCAAAAAGTCAAAATTGCGCTGTGTCGGATATCTCGGTAATTATTGAACCGATTTAGTTCATTTCTTCAGCATAAAAAAATTGTTGAATCTTCTTTTAAAAGCCTTATATAAAGTTAATAGCTTATATAAAGGCTTCAGGAAATCGAAAACCGCTTAAAAAATGGTTTCTGACATATCTCTATCATTTATAAATTTGGTAATGAGTAAATAAATAAGTACTCAATAGTATAATACCGCAGTAATATTCCAAAGACGTTAGTAATTAAAAACGAATTGGTAATTTGTGCCCAAGTTCAAATCTCACTGACCTCAACATTTTTTTTTTTTTATGTTTATTCTCATTTAAGTACATATTTTTGAGTGCCCCTAGAATCTAAAAATAACTACATGAATTTGTGGACAACTCGAACAAAAATAGCTAGTTATTCAGGCAAAATAATAATAATAACAATTAGTTTAATTTTGTTTTCAACTATACCTGCTAGCTTACTCAGAAAACAAGGCTTTCTAAAAAAAGTCGTTTTTTGGACACTAATTCTGGTGCTATATTTTGTTGAATGAGTCAAAGACAACCAATAATTGCTACCTCTACAACAGAACCTGAAAAATAGCAGCAATAAGATTAGCTCAAAATCCAGAGTTACATCGAAGAACTGAACACATCACTGTAAAACATTTTTCATGCGTGAGGAAGTCTCTGAAAAGGTAATTAGTATAAAACGAGTATCAACTGAAGATCAACTAGATGATGTGATAAGCAACAATATTAAAATATATAATTAAAAATTTGGGACTTTCTAAAAGTCGACAAATTTTCTTAAAGATGGAAGTATTGATGTTAATATCAAGTTTGCTAAGAACATTTGTACAAATGTTATGAATTTATGTTTCGTAGAACTCAGTAATATACTTTTGTAATTGAATACTTTTTATAATTTGTCTTTAGTTAAAAATAACTTCTTAGCAATAACACTTCATACGTTTAAATGTAATTATAACGGCAGCAACATATTATTCTGGCAGTTAACAGCTGATAATTTTACTGATACTGTTGCATAAATCTAATTGGGTTTAATTCTTAAGTAAAGAAAATCGCTTGTTTCACAAGAATTTATAATTGGGTAACACTAAAAAACTATATTATGAAAATATGTATTTTTTTTTTTTAATAAAGTATTGTGAATGTTTTTATTACTTCACTTTGTAAATACACAGAAGTTACATAGTGTCTATATCAGACAACTTTTATCAAAGCAAACGTCAGAATCAACGTGAATTTATGCAAGGTGGAAACAGTTGCACAAAAGTAAGGCAACTGCATATATAAAAAACATTAATGAATTCATGTTTTTTATATATGCAGTTTGACGGCTGTAAAACAAAAATAGTAAGCTTTTTATCTGAGGGCACCTTGTTCAGATTCGCACTGATTTTGACGTTTGTCTTGATAAAAAATTATCTAGTATAGACACTATGTTATTTATTAACAAAAATTTCTTTATAAAACCTAAAATTTAAATTTCATCTGTGAATATAACAAAAAAATCTCAAATTTAGATACTATGCTAAAACTCCTAACACCATCAAATCTTTTTGCTGCTTCCCAAACCAAATGTGGCGAAATATTTTATAACACTTTCAATGATTTTACTATATTTTGTACGTTTTGTCAAATGAAATCTTTTCATTTTGATGACTTCCTGCATCACGTACATAATGTTCATTTCGAAAATCATTTACACCAAACTGAAGCTACGGAAACAAAAGAATTGAATGAATACTTACAAGAAAATGCTACAAATGAAGCCGAGTTATGTGAAACCGAAGATATATTGGAGAGTTGTATGTATCAGCCTTTAGATAGCAGTGAATTGGATACAGAAAGTTGTAGTGAAGTGGAGAAGTTGGTGATTTTAAAGAAACCAAGAAAGAAAGCGGAGTTCAAAAGAAGGAAAAGGTGTAATAGTGATAGTCAGAATATAATTAATGAAGCAAGTGTTGATGAATTCGAAATTCAGGTGAGTTTTGTTGTCAGCTTTATATAGTCCATTATAAATATCAAAAATACATAGATCCTTATTTATACCCCAATTAGTAGCAAATCATATACTTCTATTTGATCTCAAACTTGTAACAAACGTGTATGTAAATATAGTAGTCGAAAATATTTATAGTCTATAATTCAGCATTAAGCGTAGTCTTTTTTAAAGTATCCAGTTATTCACAAATTTTTATTTTTTCATGCCAATTTATTTTCATTCTAGCAGCAGTTTGAACCATTTCATCATAAAGATGAAAAATCTCCCTCCAAATCCGAAAAGGACAATAAACCACTAGAGTTTTCTTGCCCCGAATGTCAGCAAATATTTTTTCTCAAAAAAGATGTGGATAGTCATGTTTTTGAATTCCACAAGGGTTACAAATGTTCCTTATGTGATACACGATTTCGGTATCGATATCACCTCCGTAGACACGAACTAAAACACAACCCCGAAATGAATTTTCCTTGTCCCATAGCAGGTTGCTCGAAAATATACAAGGATCACGATAGTCTCAAACGACACGAACTAACACACAATCCTGAACAGTATTTTCCTTGTCCCATAGCAGAATGTAAGAAAATATACACGCATCTAAAATATCTTGAAAAACACCAGAATACAGCACATAAGTATAAAAATGTCAACAAGTTTGTTTGCGATACTTGTGGTTATAGTTGTCGTGCAAAGATATCGTTGATTTTACACCAACGTGGACATACAGGTGAAAAACCGTTTCCCTGTGAATTGTGTGAAAAACGTTTTGTTTCGAAAACGGCACTAAATATACACAAGGTAACACATTCGAGCACACGGCCGCATGTTTGTGAAATTTGTCACGCTTCCTTTCTACGTATTGATATATTGCGAAGACATATGTTATTACATTCTGAAGAGAAAAGATTCAAGTGTAAATTTTGTGACAAAGCATTTAAACAGCCCCAATGTTTGGATGGTCATATGAGGCGTTTGCATATGGGACCTAAAGATAAAACTGCAAAAATTTTACCTTTTTCATAAGTTACGCTACGTTCACACATTGTTTTTTTTTTTTTTTTTTTTTTTTTTTTTTTTTTTTGATAAGAGTTGAAAGAGGAATTGATAATGAAAGTCACGTTTTCTGTTTTCATATTTCTTTTTATTTCTCTTTCACTCATTTGTATTTTTCTCATTACGTTTTATTCGTTTTTTTTTTTTTTTTTTTTTTTTTTTTGAACGGTAGTGTTGCTACAAACAAGAAAAGATCAACCCTGCGTATAAGGAAAAAGGGAAAATATAAAAAAAAATTATGCAACTAAAAATCATCATATGAACACGATTGATTTTTGATAGCAACTTTAATCAGTAGTCGGGATTTTTCCAATGTTGTTCCACCATTTTATTTTCTTTTAAAGAATCTTCGTAAAATCGAACGTTTTCACCATAATATTGAAGCATGTCTATTTTTTGACTCTTTTTTTTAAATATTGTAATTTATTTTTATGTACGAAGAAATAATTTAATTTTAAAAAATATTTAATTTAGACTGTAACCCATTATTTTTAACAATATTTCAATGAAAAAAAATTAACTATATAAAACTATGTTGGTTTTTTTCACAATAAGCATTAAAGAACATACTCTAATATGACTAAAATAAAATAATTCTTTTTTAATTCAAATAAATGTTAATGCTTTTTCAAAATATTCTAATATTTTTATAACACTAATTAAACTGATCATCAATATTCTTTGAATACAGAATATGTTTTTAATTAATGTAAATGCTGTGAGCAAGCATTGAATATATATATATATATATATATATATATATAATAGAATTTTAAATATAGATGAATTTTTTAATATAGTGGTATTTTTATGTTTTCTTATATTTTTTTTTTTTAACTTTTAGATTCTATGTAACCAACGCCATTAAGATAGTATTTTGTTTTTTAAGTTTTTATAAGATAAATAATAAAAAATAGTCAAAAGAGGTAAAAAAAAATCGAAAATATCACATAAAATTGAAGTCGGAAGAAGTTAAAAAGTCAAGAATGGGGTTCTTAATTTAATTTTAAATTTTTTTACAAACGTTTTTGCGAATACAATAATACAAATGAAAAAATCAAGACATGATCCAAACCAAAAATAGTTTAACTGCCTGTTTTTATATCTTACATTTAAAACAAAAACAAATTTTGAAATTTTGTTTTAAATGTAAGTTAGAGAAGTCATTTTTGCGAAAACAGTAGAAAAAAGCCGAAAATAGTCGAAAAAAGTCAAAAATAGTCGAAAAAATTTACTTTATTTAAAAGGAATAGTTTATTTGCAGCTTTCATTTAAACTACATCATTTAACTGTTGGAAATAGTATCTCAAAAACATATTTTTGTGTTTAAGTTTTTTGAAGACAAATAACAAAAAAAGTCAAAGAAAGTGAAAAATCTCGAATATATTATGAAATCGGAAAAAGTCGAAAATCGTTGAAAAGTCGAAAATTGTCGGAAAAAGTAGATAATTGAAAGGTCGACTATTCCAAAATTGAAATAAATTGAAGTCGAAAAATTTACTATTTAAAAATTGAAAAAATTCGAAAAGTCGACTTTTTCTTCTAACTATACAACACTAAATTCATAAACAACGCCACTGACTTAACAATTTCTGGAAAAGAGAGATAAATAAGTTAGATTATAGGGTTGTCGTTTTGTAATTCATTGTTCAATTAATTCTTTATTTTTAAATGACATTTGCGACCAGAAAGGATATACACCGGATCCACTGAATTGGATTAGCGAGGTGAAAATATGCGGCTCTGCAGAAGTTAATAATCCATCAGAGTTAAAAAAAAAACAGGTGAGTTCATTTAAACTATAGTATTCATTATACTATAACGTTGGTGGCTAAATTTTCGGTTTATATTTGGTAAATGATATATTAATACATTTATACAGAAGATAAACGGAATAGATCCCGAGTAGTCAGGAAACTTTGGAAGTTCCTTGATACTCATTTACCTGGCTGTAGTACTGTTAATTGAGACTAGATATACATCTCGTGCATTTAAGGCGAAGGACTTCAGACCCATAAGTCTAGCATCTTTCTTACTGAAAACACTGGAGAGTTATAGATATTAATATTATATTAACTCTGGATCGTACCTCCCTCTCAACATGCTTACAGCAAAGGTAAGTCCGGCTATGTATACGCTCGTGGGATTTATCGAAAGGTCTCTCGAGTTCAGGAACTTTGCGTTAATGGCCTTTCTTGATATACAGAGTGGCTTCAATAAAGAACCAGACTATTGTTACTGCTCTAATGGAGATGGGACTGAGTGGGGATATTGTAGGATTTGTTAATAATCTGTTTAAATATAGGATCATTGGATCTACTCTAGGAACTTCTGGTATATTCAGATATGTATGTAGAGGAACACCACAAGGTGGAGTCTCGTTACCTCTGTTGTGGAACCTAACTATAAATAGGTTACTTACTTACACTTTGTCATTGCTGATGATATGGCTGTGGCGGTATCAGGAATCGACCTGAAAAGACTTTGGATGCGCTAAGTACATGGAGCATTAGTAATTGTCTAGTAGGACTAAACTTGTACTATTCTCGGAGAAGCACAAGATGCCTTCTTTTTCTCTTCCCAATAAATATCTAAATATGATTCTGGATAGGAAACCGTCCTGGAACCTGAAGACAAGAGCCTCTAAAGCCTTAACTGCCATCAATGTGTGCAAAAATGCCGTTGGGTTGAAATGGGGTATGGGGCCAGCTCAGGTAAGATGGCTTTATGATACGGTTGTGAGACCAATAATGACATACGAGAACTCTATTTGCTGGAAAGCGCTATGTCCTCGCTAAGGTCTCCTCTGTTATTCTCATAACGGGGCTATGAGAACGACTCCTACTAAAGCATTATTTGCAATGCTAAACTGGCTACCAGCAAATTTGATGATGGAACAAATTTCGCTCAACACTTCAACGGCATATGGTCACTCCAGTATCCTAGAGATCATGAAGGATCTTCCAGACCATATAGATTATTGTATCCCTGCTCCGTACCTCAATAGGAACTTCGGGCTTGTTTATCAGGGGGTATTGATCGAGATCCTAATTGTATATGGATTTATACTGACGATTCTAGAAAGGAAAATGGGGTAGCTTGTGGTTTCTTCATAGACGATACTGGTAAGAGGGCCATGAACTAGCTTAAGTATCACAGGATTTCAAATAGGAGTATTCGTGTTGTTACTAATAGCCAACTTGCTATTAAATCCCTGGTTGGAGTCTACTCCACGTCAAAACTGGTCCATGAATGCCGGGCATCCTTGAATGGGGTGGCGGGACATTAATCCCTTTAACGCAAGAGCAAGCTTCAAGTGTTTCTAAGTAGGACTCAGGTTATATGGTCACAGGAGAACACCTGCTCAGTGCCTAGGACCTTATGGCCAAAATTGGATCATAAGAGGACTTGATTCCTAGTAGGGAACGGCTTTGATTCGGTAGACATGTAAGTCGATTGGGACTTAGTCATAATGACTGCTGTAGGAGTTGTGACGATATAGAGGAGAAGTTGATAACTCATCTTTTACGTGGTTGCCCTGCTGTGGAGAATTACAGGCAGTGTATTTTTTGTAGGTCATTCTATGATGATCTTGTGGGCCTATCTGATTTGGTGTTGTGTAAGCTAGATCTGTTTATTAGGAAATCGAAATGGTTTACGGGATAAATGCATAGAGCCTGCACGGCCTAGGAATTTCTTTTTTTCGTCCAACGGTCTAATATAGACACTATTATACATGGTTTATTATGACACGTTTTCCCCTATAATTGACAAAGATAAAAAATTATCTGTAATTCACACAAAAATTTTACGTTAGTCTCGATACAAATTTGTCTAATATATACCAGACGTAATAGAAACGTAATATTGTGAAACTGCATTCACTTCTTAACAATATGGAATCATCCGGGTCTTGTTGAATTTTAATGAAATTTTAAAAATTTCGGCGGCTGATTTCAAATAGATACAAGCCGACGAAAACGGCAGCGGTGTATAAATTTGAACATTTTACGGCGACGGTGCGCCGCCGACTTAAACCAATCGGCTTGTTTTTCATCGATATGGTTCTCTGATTTGTAAACAAACAATACAAGGTGACAAAGTATATTTATTTAATTATTTATTTATTCAAGACCAAATATAAATAAATAGTAATAATACTGAGTTTTAAATGATAGACAATATTGTCAGCAATTAATAAAGAGAAATAGCTGTCCTATAGCGGCGATTTGTTAAACTGTCAAATTTCATATAAAATAATAAATTTCTCTATCTTTAACATAGTGTATATATTAGACAATTTTTTATTAAAAGAAACGTCAAAATCATCGCAAATTTATGCAAGCTGGAAACAGTCGCACAAAAACAACAATAAGGCGAATTCATTAATGTTTTTTATATATGCAGTTTGACAGCTGTAACAACCAAAACTAGTAATCAGCTGTTTAACTGAGGTTACCTTGTATAGATTCGATCTGATTTTGACGTTTGTTGTGATAAAAAAATTTCCAGTCTAGACACTACGTGAACGTCATAACTCCATATATATAAAAAATTTTTGTTAAACATTCTCTACGAACTGTCACCTGGTTAGATACGCCTTGCAATGTGACCACATTTAACTCGCCTTGAAGCAAGTAATTTATAAACAAAAATATAGTAAAACGAAAAATTTAAATTTTATTTATTTATTCAGTATACAATTTTATCATTAAATATTAAAAAAAAATCTTAAAACCAGATACTATGCTAAAACTTAAAACGGCATCAAATCATTTTGATGCTTCCCAAACCAAATGCGGTGAAATATTTTATCACAATTTTAATGATTTTACTATATTTTGTACGTTTTGCCAAATAAAATCCTATAATTTCGATGACTTCCTGCAGCACGTACGTAATGTTCATTTGAAAAATCTACATCAACCTGGAGAGGTGAATGTGCGAGTGAATGAATATTTACAAGTTAATTTTCAAAATGAAGCTGATTTATGTGAAGCGGAAGAGGATGATTATATAGAAGAGTGTCCTGAGAATGAAGCTGAATTATGTGAATCTGAAGATATATTGGAGAACTGTGTGGAGGATTATTATTTACAAGAGAACCTTGAAAATGAAGCTCAATTATGCGAAAACGAAGATATGTTGGATAATTTTATGGAGGATGATTATTTAGAAGAGAATCTTGAAAATGAAGCTGAATTATGCGAAAAAGAAAATATGTTGGAGAATTCTGTGGAGAGTGAATATTTACAAGAGAATCTTGAAAATGAATCTAAATTATGTGAAACCGAAGATATTTTGGAGAACTCTATAGAGCAGCCTTCAGATAGCAGTGAATTGAATGTAGAAAGCTGTAGTGATGAGGGGAACTTGTTGATTTTAAAGAAACCAAGAAAAAAAGTGGAGTTTAAAAGAAGAAAAAGATGTAATAGTGAAAGTGAGGATGTGAGCAATGAAGCAAGTGCTGATGAATCCGAATCTCAGGTGAGTTTTGTTGTCAACTATATATATTATTATATAGTTTATTATAAATAGCAATAATAGGTCCTTCTTTACCTTCTAATTATTAGCAGTATTTAGTCTCAAACTTGATACAATTGTAGGTGATAATAGAATACCTATTAAGCAGCCTTCGTATATATTTATGTATATAGTCCCCAAATTAGCATTAAGCGTAGATTTTTTCTTAATATCTATTTAGCCACATATTTTAATTTTTCACGTGCCATATTTTAATTCTACCAACAGTTTGAATCATCTCATCATAAAGATGAAAAACCCAAAACTGAAAAGCCCAACAAACCACTGGAGTTTTCTTGTCCAGAATGCCAGCAAAAATTTGTCTTAAAAAAAAATATGGATAGACATGTTTTCGAATTACACAAAGGTTACAAGTGCTCACTATGTGATACAAGATTTCGACATCGATTTCATCTCCGAAGACACGAACTAAAACACAACCCTGAAAGGAAATTTCGCTGTAGCATAGCAGAATGTACAAAAATATTCAACGAACCCGAAAATCTTAAACGACACGAACTAACACACAACCCCGAACAATATTTTCCCTGTCCGGTCGCAGAATGTAAAAAAATATACATTAATTTCAGAAATTTTGAAAAACACCAAATCACAGCACATAAGTATACGCAAACATATGTCAACAAGTTTGTATGCGATATTTGTGGCTATAGTTGTCGTGCGGAGGGAACGTTGATTGTACACCAACGTGGACACACCGGTGAAAAACCGTTTCCATGTGAATTTTGTGAAAAACGTTTTGTTTCGAAATCGGCGCTAAAGGCACACATAGTAAAACATTCGGGCACACGACCGCATGTTTGTCAGATTTGTCAGGCTACATTTGTCCATCAAAGAATATTGCAAAGGCATATGTTAATACATTCTGATGAGAAAAGATATAAGTGTAAAATTTGTGACAAAGCATTCAAACAGCCTCAATGTTTAGATGGTCATATGAGGCGTTTGCATATGGAACCTAAAGCTAGAACGAATAAAAATAATAAAATAATTAATTTCGAATAATTTTTTCTCCCTTTTGCCTAAATCTAAAGTTAGCGAACAGGGAACAAATTAAGATCACCAGCCCAGTTGAAATAATAATATATTCTTTTTAATATTAACAAAAGTTTTTCCATGTAGTCGGCTTTCGGAAGGGCTAAGAGATTTTCTTCTCTATGTATGGCGAACACTTGCTTCGCTGAATATTTTTTTCCGGTATATCGATAAAAATGCAATTTTTCGTCTAAAGGATTTAAAGAATATGGTCATATTAGAAAGGTATTTGAACTTAATTTTAAACGGTATTCATATAATTAGTATCGCATATGTGTTAATAAAGAAAAATATATTAAAATTTTGAGTCCCATAACTTGTAAAATAAGAACAAGCGGGCAAAACTTTTTACATTACTTTAATCATTAGTAAAAGTACTACTGAACCATTACAAAAAGTGTTTAAAAACCAAGTGAGCCGGTGATCTTAATGTAAGCCGCGAAGAAGTAAAAGGCTTGTTTTACGAAATTTTCTTGAACTTGTTAATTTGTCTGATTTTTCAAATCTATTGAACATATATTTTTTTCATAAGCTATTGTGATTATATCTGTTCACTTTGTAAACATTCAAAAGTAATTTATAAGAAAACTTTGCAAAACCAAAAATTAAAATTTTATCTGTAAATAAAAAAAGCTTGTAAAATTGAATTCAATGCTATTTTAAAACTCCAAACACTCAAATCTTTTCGATGAATTCCTGCAGCACATACGTAATGTTCATTTGGAAATACATGTACACCAGTCTGCAGCTACGGAAGCAAACGAATTAAATGATTATTTACAAATTAATGCTACAAATGAAACAGTTATGTAAAATACAAAATATATTAGAGAATTGAAAATGAAGCTGAATTATGTGAAACCGAAGTTTTTTTGGACAACTATATGGAGCAACCTTTAGGTAGCAGTAAATTGAACGTAGAAAGTTGTAGCGAAGAGGAAAAAATTAATAATTTTAAAGAAATCAAGAAAAGGAAATTTCAAAAGAAAGAAAAAATGTAATAGGGAAGGTCAGGATGTGAATAATAAAGCAAGCACTGTTAAATTCGAAATATGGCAATAAATAACAATAATAGGTTCCTATTTACGTTCCAATTAGTAGCTATATGGCTTTATTTGATCTTAAATGTCTAACAATCGTAGGTGTGAATATCTATTATATTTTGCAGCGTTGTATTCCCAAATTAGCAATAAACAGTCTTTTTAAATTCATTACTTAGCCACATATTTTCCTTATTTACATGTCCAAATATTTTAATTATACCAACAGTTTAAACTATCTCACCTTAAAGATGAAAAACCCAAATCTGAAAAAGCCAACAAACCGCTGGAGTTATCCTGCCCTGAATGTCAGCAAATATTTGCCTTAAAAAAAGAAATGGATAATCATGTTATTGAATTCCACAACGGTTACAAATGCTCCTTATGTGATACACGATTTCAGTATCGTCATCATCTGCGTAGGCACGAACTAAAGCACAACCCCGAAAGAAAATTTCGTTGTCCCATAGCAGAATGTACGAAAATATTTAACGAACCCGAAAATCTTAAACGACATCAACTAACACATAATCCCGAACAGTATTTTCCTTGTCCGGTCGCAGAATGTAAGAAAATATACATAAATTTTAGAAATTTTGAAAAACACCAAATAACACAACACAAGTATACGCAAACTTATGTCAACAAGTTTGTATGCGATATTTGTGGCTATAGCTGTCGTGCCGAGGCAACGTTGACTATACACCAACGTGGACATACCGGTGAAAAACCGTTTCTCTGTGAATTTTGTGAAAAACGTTTTGTTTCAAAATCGGCACTAAAAGCACACATGGCAAAACATTCGAGTACACGCCCATATGTTTGTGAGATTTGCCATGCATCTTTTGCTCGTTCTGGAATATTGCAAAGGCATTTGTTTTTACATTCTGATGAGAAACGATTTAAGTGTAAAATTTGTGACAAAGCATTTAAACAGCCCCAATGCTTGGATGGTCATATGAGGCGTATGCATATGGAACCTAAAATGAGAACGGATGAAAACAATACAGAGCTATAAAAGAAATAATTTTATCAACTTTTCACCTAATTCTTAAGTTAGCGAATAGATTAAAAACAGAAAAAATTATGTATGGATGGATTACTGTTGTTTTACGTGGCAACCCTAAAAACTATTGTGAAAATATCTTTTTTTATTATTAACTATTGTGAATGATTTTATACTTACCTTGTAAACACTATAAAAAGGTAAATTTATAAGCTACAATATCGGGAAAACAAAAAATATCAATTTTATCGTTATATATAACAAAAGAAATCACAAAAGCGGACACTATGCTAAAACTTCTAAAATCATCAAACCTTTTTGCGACGTCCTCAACAAAATGCGGCGAAATATTTTATCACAATTCCAAAGATTTTACTATATTTTGTACGATTTGCCAAATGAAATCTTTTCATTTCGACGACTTCTTGCAGCATGTACGTAATGTTCATTTGGAAAATCATATTCACCAAGCTGCAGCTACGCAAACAAACGAATTAAATGAATATTTACAAATTACTGCTACAAATGAAGCGGAGTTATGTGAAATCGAGAATTGTATGGAGAATAATAATTTACAAGTGAATCTTGGAAATGAAGCTGAATTATGTGAAACCGATGATATATTGGAGAATTGTATGGAGATTGATTATTTACAAGAGAGTCATGAAAATGAAGCTGCATTATGTGAAACTGTAGATACTCTGGAGAACTGTATAGAGCAGCCTTCAGATATCGGTGAATTTGATGTAGAAAGTTGTAGTGAAGAAGAAAAATTAATGATTTTAAAGAAACCAAGAAAAGAAGGGAAGTTGAAAAGAAGGATAAGATGTAATAGTGAAAATCAGGATGTGAACAATGAAGCAAGTGCTGATGATTTTGAAATTCAGGTGAGTTTTGTTGAAATCTTTATAGTCTATTATAGCAAAAAAAAAAAAAAAAAAAAAAACAATAGGTTCTTATTTACATCATTTCTAGTACCTGTCTATGTAGTCACAAATTTGATATAATCGTAGGTGTGAATAGAGTATCTATTTAGCAGCCATCTCAAATATTTATATAGTCCCAAAATTAGCAGTCTCCAATTAACCACATATTTTTATTTTCACAAGCCAAAATATTTTAATTCTACCAACAGTTTAAATCATCTCATCATAAAGATGAAAATTATCTCTCCAAATCCAAAAAGGCCACAAACCACTAGAGTATTTCTGTCCCGAATGCCTTTATTGAATTCCACAACAGTTACAAATGCTCATTATGTGATATACGATTTCAGCATCGATATCATCTGCATAGACACGAAGTAAAACACAATCATGAGAATAAATTTCCCTGTCCCGTAGAAAAATGTTCGAAAGTGTACAATGATCGGGATAATATTAAACGGCACATGTTAACACACAACCCTGAATATAGTTATCTAGAATGTAAAAAAATATACGCCGAGAAAAGATGAAAATAACAAAGGGCTATAAAAGAATTCATTTTGTCAACTTTTCACCTAATCCTTAAGCTAGCAAATAGACTAAAAAAAGAAAAACAAAATTATATATGAATGCGATACTTTTCTTGAATATGTTTATTGTTTTACATGCAACCATAAAAAATAGTATATGAAATATCTTTTGATTAACTATTGTGAATGACTTTATTTTTTCACATTGAAAACACTCAAACAAGTTCCAGTCTATATTAGACAAATTTTTATTAGTAATAACGTTAAAGGTAAGGCGAATCTATTCAAGATAACCTGTTAAACGGCTTATTTTTGGTTGTTAGGACTGTTAAACTACATATATAAAGAACATTAATGAATTTGCCTTATTGTTGTTTATGTAAAACTGTTGCCACCTTCCATAAATTCGGGTTTATTTTGACTTTTGTCTTGACAAAAATTTGTCTAATATAGACACTACGTAATTTATAAGCAAAAGTATGGAAAACAAAATCTCAATTTTATCTTTAAATATAACAAGAAATCGTAAAAACAGCCTGTATACTAAAACTCCTAACACCATTAAAACTTTTTGAGGCTTCCCCAACTAAATGCGGCAAAATATTTTATCAAAATTTCAAGGATTTTACTAAATTTTGAACGATTTGCCAAATGAAATCCTTTCATTTCGACTTCTTGCAGCATGTACGTAATGTTCATTTGGAAAATCATCTACATCAAGCTATTGCTGCGGACACAAAAAGTTAGGGAATCTTCAAAATGAATCTGAATTATGTAAAATGGAAGATATATTGGAGAATTGTATATAGTGGCCTTTCGATATCAGTGAATTGAATGTAGATAGTTGTAGGGAAGAGGAGAAATTGATGATTTTAAAGAAATCAAGAATAAAAGAACAGAATAAATATAATAGTGGAAGTCAGGATATGATCAGTAAATCAAGTACAAAAGAATTGGAATGTGAAGCGAGTTTTGTTGGTGTTTTTACATAGTCTTTTTTTTATTAAAATAAAATCCAAAATTTGAGCGGCTCTACCAACAATTTTTGACCGATTATATTTTTTGTTTAGATTTTTAATGCTCTGTCTTATCCATTTATAACTATTTCCAAAAGCTTCTGTCAAATTTTGCTTTCCAAATATTTATATAGTATAGCCTCCACATTAGCATTAAGCGTAGCCACATACATATGTATTTTTATTTTTCATATGGCAAAATATTTTTATTCTACCAACAGTTCACACCATCTCACAATAAAAATGATAAAGCCAAATCCGAAAAGGCCAACAAACCACTGTTTTCCTGCCCCGAATGCCATCAAATATTTGACTTAAAAAAGTATATGGATAATCATGTTATTGAAATCCACAAAGGTTACAAATGTTCATTTTGTGATACACGATTTCTATATCGAAATCATCTCCAAAGACACGAACTAAAACACAACCCCGAGTACAAATTTCCCTGCACCATAGCGGAATGTACGAAAATATACAACGATCCTGATAATCTTAAACGACACTTGTTAACTCACAATCCCGAACAGAATTTTCCTTGCCCCATAGCAGAATGTAATCAAATATATAGAAGTCACAGAAATCTTGAAAAACATCTTATTGTACACAAAAATACAAATAGAAATTTCAACAGGTTTATCTGTGATATTTGTGGTTATAGTTGTCGTGCCGAGGCAACGTTGACTATACACCGACGTTCGCATACAGGTGAAAGACCTTTTCTCTGTGAAGTTTGTAAAAAAGGTTTTGTTTCGAAAGGAGCGCTAAACATGCACATGGAAAAACATTCGAACATACGGCGGTATTCTTGTAAGATTTGTCATTCATCATTTTCCCGTTCTGAAATATTGGAAAAGCATATGTTTTTACATTCTGATGGGAAAAGATTTAAGTGTAAAATTTGTGACAAAGCATTTAAACAGCCCCAAGGTTTGTATTGTCATATAAGACGTTTGCATACGGAACCTAAAACAACAACGGATAAAAATAATAAAGAAATATAAAGGAAACAATTTTGTCAAGCTTCCACCATATTTTTATGTCATAAAACACATTAAAGCAATTTCACAAACAAAAAATAATGATTGGGCAACTCATTTAAAAAACACTATTGAGAATATAAATATTTTTTCCTTAACTATTGTGAATATTTTTATTACATTTTGTAAACAAAAATAATTTGCAAGCGAAAATATCCTTGTAAAAAAAATATCTCTAAATATTATACAAAAAAACAGATACTATGCTAAAACTCTTAACACAATCAAATCTTTTTGCGGCTTCCCCAACTAAATGCGGCGAAATATTTTACCACAATTTCAATGACTTCACAATATTTTGTACATTTTGCCAAATGAAATCCTTTCATTACGATGACTTCCTGCAGCATGTACATAATGTTCATTTGGAAAATCATCTACATCAAGCTGCAGCTACGGAGACAAAAGAATTGAATCAATATTTACAAGTGAATGTTAAAAATGAAGATAAACTTAATGAAAACGAAGATATTTTGGGGAACGATAAGGAGCAGCCTTTAGATAGCAGTGAATTCGATGTTGAAAGTTCAAGTGAAAAAGAAGAGAAATTAATGATTTTAAAGAATTCAAGAAGAAAAAGGCCGATAAAGAGAACGGGAAGATGTATTAGAAGAAGTCAGGATATGAATAATGATGGTGATATCAGAATAGATCAATTGAGAATTGAGGTAAGTGTTTTTGGGAATTTTATACCCAATTTTTATTAAATATATATATATATATATATTATATTTAATTTTTGGTACGATATTTAAAAAAGACGTTACTTTTCTTAGAATAAATCACATTCAGCAAAAACTAAAACCCTTGAAGACACCGTAAGCTGTTCTCCTTATAATAGGAAACCACACAAAGACCCAGAATATTCCTGTCCGGAATGCAGTAACATATATTCCCAGAAAAAAAATCTTGATCAACATGTTTTTGACCTCCACAATGGCTACAAATGCCCTTTATGCGATAAGCGTTTTCGTCGCAGCTACCATGTGGCTTCACATACAAAAACTCACACCAGCGAAAAAAAATTCATCTGCTCCGTGGAAAATTGTGGCCGTAGCTTTACTGAAGAACTTTATCTTAAACGTCATCTAGAGGTACATACAATGGAACGTAATTTTATATGTGATTATGAGAATTGCGGCAAGGCATTTCACACTAACCGCCGTTTAGCTTCGCATCAATTTACCCATAGAATCCCTAAGAAATTTGTCTGCGATATGTGTGGCCACAGCTGTCGTTCAAACATTGAGCTAACAATACATCAAAGGGTCCATACAGGCGAAAAACCATTTCCCTGTGAAGTTTGTAGTAAACCATTTAAATCGAAGGTTGCATTAAAGGAACACATGATATCACATTCAGAATTAAGACCTCATTTATGTGGGGTATGTAATGCCTCGTTTACAAATCGCCGAGTATTGGTACGTCATAGTTTTATACATTTGGAAGAGAAGACATTTAAGTGTAAATTATGTGAAAGTGCTTTTAGACATCCCAATAGTTTACAGGGTCATATGCGTAATGTACATCGGGAACCAAAGAAAAAAACAAGCTAAAAATTTTTTAAAAAATTTGTGAAATCAAAAGAGAGATAATAGAGATTTTTACATTGTAAAATATTTTAATTTTTAATAGATTTATAATTAAAATTTAATATTTCTTAAGATGTATACTCATGTGATTATTTAATTGATTTTGTTCCACAAATTTTTTACCACACTGTTCACAGTCAAACTTGGCCGTTTTATAGTGTTTTTTAAACTTATGTGTACTTAACATAGAGGCGCTACGATAACGTTTTGAACACATATCACAAGCATAGGGTAGATTAAAGTCTTCCATTTTATTGTGCAATTTCCGTCTGTGCGTATCCAATTGATTTTGTGTATAGAATAGCTTAGAACAGTCTTCACAAGGTATATGACGCTTCTGAGTGTGACGTGACTCATGGCTGACTAAAGCGGCTCGATGATTAAATTGTTTGGAACAAAACTGGCATCTGAAGACTTGATGTTTTTCGTGGGTATTCAAATGACGCTGTAATGTGGTGATAGCACGAAACTGGCGACCACAAATATCACATTGATGAGGTTTAAGGCCTGTATGTATATTAAGGTGGGTATCTAATTGATAACGTCTGCGAAAAGTTTTGCCACAATAGTTACAGGTGTTGGGTTGATTACGTGGTTTGTAGGGACGTTTTTCGTGGCGTTTAAGACTAGAAGGTGAAAATGTTTGAGACCAATCGATTTGGAGGGATTTTTCAGAGGCATCATAATTTTCAAGTTCAGTAATATTTATTTGTTTGCAATGGGAATCCAGCTAAAAGGAAAATATTGAAAATTATAAAAATTTTAATTGTTTACATTGTTGTAAAATAATTTTTAATACTGAATAAATTTTGGAATTTGTGTTGTTTTATTTTTTTTTTTTTTTTTTTTTTTTTTGAGCTAAAGGCTTCAAATAATTTTTTTCTTAAATTTTCAAAACTTAACGAAACTTTATATTTTGAAAACTGATTTGTTTACATATTTATTAATCTCACATAAAATGATTTTTAATACTGAAAAAATATTGAAATTGTTGACAACGGAACTTATTTATTTATTTATTATTATTATTATTTTTTTTTAATTAAAGGCTCAACATGAAAATTGTTTTAATTTCATTAATTTAAGGTATAAATCTATTAATATTTAAAATCTATAAATTTTTTATTTAATAAAATTTAATGAAACTTTATTTTTAGTTGAACTTCTTTGTTCACATAGTAATTATTCCTATATAAAAACCTATCATATCTTTAAGAAATTTTTGATTCTAAACAAAACGAGTTTTGAAACTACAGCCTCCGAAATAAAAATTTTACTAATTTCAGTACTTCTAAATAAAATCTATGAGCTTATTTTTTTAACTTTTTCAGTTTTTAAAACTTTTTTAACGGTCATATTGAATTTATTTGTTTGCATATTAATTAATTAAACATAAAAAGCTATGAAATCTTTAAGAAAGTTTTAATTCCAAACCATTATAAAAACTTAACGAAACTTTTATTTTTTAAACAAAAGACAAGCTGTACTAATTTCATTAATTTTAAGTACAAATTTAGTCAAATTTTTAAACTTTTTTAGATTTTTTTAATTTTTAAAACTTAACGAAACTTTATTTTTTGAACGAAGTTATGTTGCATTTATTTATTAACATATTAACTATTCATACATAAAAAGCTATCAAACCTTTAAAAGTTTCAATTCTGGACGATGTTAAAAACTAAACGAAACTTTTATTTTTGAAACTAAAGGCTTCAAGATAAAATTTTTAATAACTAATCTATAAGAATTTACTTATTGGATGAACCATTTCTAAAACTTAACGAAACAAAGCATTTTGAATTCTGGGGTCAATTTTGATTTTTTCACTGAGTTGAAAAACTTAACGAAACTTTTTTTTTTATGAAACTAAGCAAATTAAAAAATGCTATATTCGTTTATAAAGCATACTTATGTATCTAAATATTTGAGTTTGACAATTTATAAGTAAATTTTTTTTTTAAAAACAAGGTATTTCTTCAAAAATTTGATTATATTATATATGATACGAAAGTATATTAAATTATTGAACGTTTTTGGAATTATGATAACTTTAAAAAGTTATCAACAAAACTTTCCAGTCATATTTCGTTTTTGTATATTTGCCTTGGTAAAGTTTTTTTAAAAACCAAAGAAATTTTTTTTCATAAAAAGTTTGTGGCACACTAATAATCCATATTAACTGACCGTTATTTAACCTAGTGTCTACATTAGGAAAATTTTTATGAAAACAAACTGATTATTATTTTGGTTGTTACAGTTGTCAAACTGTATATATAAAAAGACAACAATGAATACGCCATATTGTTGCCACCTTCCACAAATTCGAGTTAAGTTTGATAAAAAAATCTAATGTAGACTCTATGTAAGGTTAATCAATTAACATTTTTATTACTATTAAAATCTTACTTTGGCCTCCCTGCCGCTCTCTTCCGCTTTGCAATGCGTTTCACCATAAGTATTAGTCTCCTCATAAACGTCTGCTAACTCCTCAATGTTTTCGTTGGCTTGGACTACCAACAGTTCTTTATGATGTCCAGTTTGTTCCAATAATTCTGTTAACTCTTGTTTAATACATTTTTCGTTCCCCTTCAATAAAGGATCATTCTTGTCGCTTAAATTTTGTAAATTTTCCAAAAACTCATACAAATGTAAATCCTGAAAATGTTGGACAAATTCATGCAACTTTTGATATAATTCTCGACACAATACACAAACTATATGATAATTTGAAGTAATATAATGTATTTCAGCACATTTGGAATAAGTTTCTAAATTTTTAAAAGGATTTTGTAATAATTTTAACATTATTTAACAGAATTTATGTTTCTTTATTAACTCTAGTTAAATTAAAATGCAGAGCACAAAGGCCAACGATTTTAAAACGGCGGAAGTAAAACGTGTGCAAATTATAAGAATTAACGCGGCTCAAAATTATATAAATTAAGGAGATCCTTTACTTTTTCGTATTTTTTAAATTAAAATGCAACACTGATACCTATACATATGTTTACCATAATTTATTATATTTAATTCCTATTTTTAATTTATGTTACTTATTAAAAATAAGAATTTAAGCCGATGTATAAGCCGCCGATACGTTCTTGTTAAAGCTGCCGCCGCCGAATTCCTCGGCTTGGTTCTCTGATCTAACAGCTGTTTTTTGTTTATCAACAAACTAAAACCGAGCTGCCCATAAGTCTTTCTGAACTTTAATAACTATTGTGAATGGTTTTCAAAGTAATTTGTTTGTTTTACCTAGTGATAGATACACAAGGGTTAATTTTTCATAAAGTAAATACAAATAATACAAAATTCTTTGAAATTTAGAAAAATTTATTCAAAATTAAAATTACCAGTAGATTAACATAAAACATGTTAAAATTAATGCCCCCCTCCATTAATTTTAACTCGCAACCCAAAACCAAATGTGGCGAAATATTTTGCCACAATTCCACCGATTTTACCGTCTACTGTACATTTTGCGGAATGAAATCCTTTAATTTCGAAGACTTCTTATGGCATCTCAAATCTTTGCATTTTGCCCAAGATGTGTGTAAAGCTGAAACCAGTAATTTTGTGCAAGTTTCTACTAAGTTAGAAACAGAGGAAGACAAAATTTATGATACTTTAATAAAATCTTATGATCAGGATGAGGACAATATAGATTTTAACCAGGCAGCAGACGATGATGATGATAGAGACTTTGGTGACAATGATGATTTCTGTGATAATGATAGTTATGGTGAGGAGGAGCCTTTGGCAATTTTAAAGAAAAAAATTAATATCAGGCCTAAAAGGAGAAAAAGGCAAGAGGTTAAATGCCAGAAAAGTGATCACAGTGATGAGGATTTCCAGGATTTTGATTCGGAAGAGGAGTTTAAGCCAGAAGTATGTATTGAATAAACTTTCGAAATAAAAAATTTAAGATAAAATATTGTATTTCTAGTTTTTGGATGGCACCCACTGTTGCACACAATGTAGCCAAACTTTTAAATCTCAAAGCCTACTTAAAACTCATTTCAACCGCATACATGACGATAAATCCTCTGATACATCCAGTAAGAAAGAAAAACCAGGCAAACAAATCTCTTGCAATGAATGTGATCAAATATTTCCTTATAAAAAGTCTCTCTATAGTCATATAGTAGATTATCATATGGGTTTCAAGTGTTCCATGTGTGACAAACGTTTCAAACAGTTACAACAACGAGATCGACACGAATTTTGCCATACAGCCGAAAGGGTATTTTCCTGCGAAATAGAGGGTTGTAGCAAAAGTTTTACCCACAAATATTATCTCCAACGTCACATAGACAGCCACAATAAGGAGCGCAAATTTGTATGTGATTTTGAGAATTGCACTAAAGCTTTCCACACACTACGCTGTCTGAAAGCCCATAAAAATCGCCATACTAAACCGAAAAATCTTATATGTGACACCTGTGGCTATACCTGTCGGGAATATGATCGCTTGCGCATTCACCAACGTGTCCATACGGGTGAAAAACCCTATGGTTGCCAGGAGTGTGGCAAACGTTTTACAAGTAATGCTGCTCTTTTGGAACATACCGTATCACATACGGGCGTTAAATCTCATGTCTGTACTAATTGTAATGCTTCGTTTACACGTCAAAAGTCGTTATATCAGCATAGACAGAAATGTTTGAACACCGCTGCGTCGACATGAAAAGTTATATAAATCTTAAAGGTTTGAAATAGCAAAGGTATTATGTATATAAAATCTAAAAGATTAAGCAAGTATATTATAATTGGTAGCAGAAGACGCTGCAAGCATTCTAAATAATGAATCATGTAATATATCAATTGCAGCTTCAATAGATCCCTTCTGATATCTCTGCGTAATAAGGTTTCACATTCCAGAAAAAAACTAAAAGTCTTTGATCTCAGAAAATTTTCCTAAATTGCGAAGTAGAAATAAGGTCTTCAAAGCGCTAGCCGACAGCATCTGGGGGTATGGACAAAGAAATCTTATTGGCTACATATAAGACGATTGGTCCCCGAGTGACACCCAGCTGCCTAAAAATTACCTCACTCCACCTCCTACATGAGGAAGTGAAGGATCTACCGTTAAGTAGCACAATGTCATGCTAAGTCAGCAGTTCCTTCTGGGATGTCACCGGAGGAGTCATCTAAACATTAACATCACACAGTTGGAGACTTCCCCGAGGAAGGACCTCCGCATATAAGAGGAGAACATGAAGCATGAATTTCGTAGTTGGTGGTCGCCCCCATATCGCAGACAACGAGAAGAATCTGTCGCGTTAAACAAGAGTAGTTCTAGCACAACTAAAGTCAGGATGGAGCAGTTGGCCTACTGGCTAGCATAATTCGTGCCGTCCCCAAAATATGTCCAGCATATAGTCAGGGTCCTTATGACACCTATCACATATTTGGCTATCCGGCCAAACCTACTTTACTCAGTTCAACGGATTTGTGGACTCACCCCGTGTAAGTAGGACAATTTCTTTGGTTTGACCTTAAAGCGGAACCCCCCGTTTAGAATTATATAGTTACAGCTGTTACAACAACAACACGGCAACATTCACAGGTTAGGAGCAATTGGAGAGATGGAGACAACACTTTGGCAATCTGCTGAACTCAGTTATTGACACAATACTGTCAAGCACAAATCCTTCCCGACAAATGGTAAGAATTTCAACTACGATTGAACAATTACCAAATTGCAAATCAGCACGTATCGATGGTATTCCAACTGACCGGATCCTCTTCTTATTGCTGAAGCTTTTTACCATTGATTTCCGATATATGAAACATTCCCGAATTAATAAAATGATGGTATTACCGTAAAAACTGCGAAGAAGGGTACCTAAAGGATTGCAATAATTGGCGAGGTGTATTTATTACAAACTTATCATAAACCGGATAAGGAAAAGCTGGAAATTCCATAAGTGTTTTTTCATCATATTAATGCCCTCCGATTGCTCATCAAACAGTGCATCGCATACCGATCAGACCTACACCTAATATTTGTAGATTCGATAGCAGAAATTGTGATTGAATTCGAAACAACCTTTTCAAGACAAAAGTGGTGTACGGTAAGGATCTATTCATTAACATCTTTTATTCCTGCTTGTTATTGAAAATATACTTTCGTATAGATTTCGCTTCTTTAAACTACCTCGCCTATGTAAATGACATATGTTTATTAAAGCACCGTGTAAGTAATACTGAAGTGTCTGTTGCTGACCTCCAGGAGAGCTTGATTGATACAGGTATTAAGATAAATCGCACAAAGACAAATGGAATAATGGAGATAGACAATCAACATTTTGAATTGGTAGATAAATTTTGCTAAATTGGAAGCATAATGAGAGCTGCTTATCGGATGTTGGTGCCAATTTGGCGGAACAACAATCTAAGTAATCACACAAAACTACACATATTTGAATCAAATGTTAAATCAGTTTAACTGCGTGGATGTACAACGTGGAAAATTACAAACTATGTCACTTAACGCTTGCAAATTTTTATTAACAAAAAATAACAAGAATCATAAGTATAAGTAAGAATAAAATAACCCTAAAGAATCGAGATCTTTCCAAAGTCTATTACTCCAGTGCCATTACAATTGCACCAGTAAGTTTAAGATGATTGAAGAACTGCAACTTGAGTATAAGAATTCACAAGATAATAAAGTCGAGATGGAAAGATTGTAGTAAATCAGTACATAACGGAGGCATCGAGTCGGATGTTTACAAGTTCCATTTTGCCGTAACCTATAGGGCAAGTTTTTAAAACAAGTCGAAGATCATTTAAAGAACTTTAACTTAAGTACAAGATTTGGTAAAAAGTGAGATTGCGATTGAAATACTTTATCATTAGCACTTAACAGAGATTCCAGCAGTTGAATGTCTAACTGAGGTTTTACCAGGACCACAATGACTCGTTTTCTAATAGGTGTTCTTAACCTGAATCTCAAAATCATTAGCTTTATAAGGTCATTGGAACGAATGTTGGTGAGATGATTGCATAAATATTGACAAACTTCTCTCTATCCGGCCTTAAGATTAAAATTAAGGAGTCGAATGTCCAACAAGGCTTCTACCATGGCGAAATGAAACAGGTGCAGCAGTTCTACAAAAACAACAAAGGAAATACTGCAGATAGTGCTGCACGTTTTGTTGAGTTCTTAAAATATTGAAGGTACAATATGAATTTCATTATTTATAAAATAAAAATTAAGATTTGTAATATTAAAAAATATTGTATACTAGAATTAAGCTACAATAAACATGTCTGTTAAAAAAACCTTAAAATTTAACACCCGTATTGAAAAACAAATTCTAAATGCAAAATATACTTTAAAATACATTTTTATACAAATTTTGTCTCTAAAATGCATTTTAAATTAAAATTTCTTTGTGAATACGGGACTAAGACTTTAATTAGTGTAACATACCATTTTTAATTTCTTTAATATTTAGGAAATTTGACAGCAGGGGACGAAAGATTGTGGCATATGCTGATGATGTGGTCATACTGGTAACAGGGAAATTTCTTCCCACAATCAGTGAGATCATGTAGTCCGTGCTGGGTGAACTGTCCTCTTGGGCCGCTGATAAAGGGTTGGGAGTGAATCCGGAAAAGACAGAGTTGGTTCTGTTTACTAGAAAGTGCAAGGTAGGGAATTTAAGATTACCGCTACTGTGTGGAACGGAACTGAGACTTTCCGACTCGGCGAAATATCTTAGAGTATTTCTCTACATCAAGCTGACCTGGAAGAGAAATATTCAGGAGAGTTTCAAACGTGGCCTTAATGCCTACTACACCTGTAGAAACTCCATAGGTAAGAACTGGGGACTCAAACCAAAGGTTGTAAATTGGATATACACCTCGGTGATGAGACCAATTCTTACTTATGGTTGTTCTGTTTGGTGGCAGGCACTGGAACGTAAGAGTAATAGGAATCTTTTGTCGAAGTCACAGAGGTGTGCTTCAATTAGCATTTACAGGTGTAATGAGAAATACACCATAGGCGGCTCTGGACGTCATACTTCATCTCTTACCCATTGAGGAGTTTGTGAGGGTTATGGCGGCAAGGAGTCTGCTGAAACTTAAGGAATTAGGATTATTAGGTTCATCACGAGCAGGTCACTCCTGGGTCGTAATACGCGGTCAGTTATGGTGAGGTTAATCTGAACTTCAGCGGCCATGTAGCTGAATCGGACTTTGGGGTAAATCCTGTCGTAGTGATACTTGATAGGAAGATCTGGTCCGGCACTGAGAGACTATACGAAGGTTGTGCAGTATTCACAGACGGACATAGGTACTGGTGCGGAAGTCTATATTATGGGCACGGATTTGAAAGGCTCTTTTAGACTCACTGATGAATGTACCGATTTTCAGGCTGAGATTCTCGGCATTTTGAAGGCCGCAGAATTAATCAGACAGAATGTTGCGAGAAGTACAGAGGTTATTCTCTATGCGGACAGTCAGGCGGTTCTGAAGGCCTTGGAGGCACATCTGGTGAAATCCAGGCTGACTGTAAAAAGTCACTGAGAGAGTGAGACTCTGCTGGGTACCTGGGCTCTGCAATATATCTGGTAATTAATTAGCAGATGAACTGGCAATGCAAGGCGCAGCAAAGGATGTCTCATGGAGGGAGATCACCGTGAAATCCAAGCTGGGTTTCTTCTTCGGGAAGATCAATGGATCTTGGTCAGAACCAATTCGGCTTGGGAGTGTATAGTGGACTGTAAGGTGTCGAGGGCGATATGGCCGGCACTCGACAGGGCAGGCACAGGCACTCTTCTGGGCTTGAGTAGTAAAAGTTTAAGGATCATGATAGGAGCCATAACGGGTCACTGTTTGATAGAGAAGATGAGGTCTAAATGGGACGATAGCAATTCCGACTTTTGTGGAATGTGTGGGGATGTCGACGAGACCGAGTCTATTGAGAACATTATGTGCCACTGTCCGCGATTGCAACATCGTAGGATGAAATGGTTGGGCAGTCAATTCCTCGACGGGCTATATGACGTTCTGGACATGGATCTTGTAGACATCATAGGCTTCGTCATGGGAATATACTGTCTAAGGAGGAGTTAGGAGTTCATCACGAAGGACTTTATTAACATTCTTAATCCTCTTCTTTGATTCTTGTTATCCTTAGCTCTTTTCTTCTTCCTATTATTTAAATTCTGTATTGTTTTTCAAATGTAGGGACTCACAATGGACTGAAATCGGTCTCTGGGTGGAGATGTGGTACAGGGGTATAACGTCAACCTTCTATATCTATCTATCTAGGAAATTTTGCCTTAAATTGAGATATTTAATTCAGTTCCGATTTTAAATTTTTTTACTAATGGTAATACTTTTAATTGTGAAAATATTGGTGTAAACATTTTAGAGTGCAGTTGTATAGTTTTGCAGTTATTGGCTTTTGAAAAACGTATATCCTTAAGATTCATATGAAAATTTGTTTAATTTTTTTACTACTTATTTTTTTATTTTTTAATTCATTTATTCAAGTAATACAAAGCCTTCAATTTTTTTTATTTTATTTTTTTATTAAAAAATTGAGTAAAAAGGAAAAATTCTGTTAGCGAAGCCACTTTTGGACATACCATAGAGTTAAAAGCTTTTAAAAAAAGTATTTGTAAAAAATAAAACTTAAAACATGAGAAATGACTAAATATTTGAAAATGGGTTAAATGAATTTTTATAATATTATATTATATTGTGTTTTCAACTGATACCTAAATCTTTGCAATCGGATAAATATTATAGAAGATATTTACTATTTAAAGTGAGTTAGGCATCTCAATGAGTTCCAACCGTTCCCACTACAACTGGATCCACGCTTCGGATCGATCCGAGTTCAACTCGGCAACAGCTGTACCAAACGGAAGTTTTATCCCTGGGACAGCAGATATGTTACAACAACATGAGTTCCATCAATTGCAGGTTATTTTTATTTTGTCTTTTATTTAAAAAAAATTAAATTCAAAAATTTTAATCAAAATAATCTTTTATTCAAAAATATATTTGTCGCTTTAAATTTCTTAAAATTCTATTTAAATGATTTAATTCTTTTAAATATTTAACTTTTCTTTACATTTTTTAGAATTTTTATATAACCCCGAGTAAACTTATTTAACAAAACTTGGCAACCACGTTTTCTGCTGTGAAACAAGCTATTGTGAATAATTTACAAATAATAAATATCTTCACTTAGTTCCAGAGACCTGCGCCGAACAGCTTTTCAGGCGGCTAAGTCAAGCCACCGCCGTTGCAATTGTTCGCCGCAGACCTCTGCTTAATACACACACGTAAAGGGTTAATTAAATAAAAAAAAACAAATTATAAAAAATAAAACTAAATTTAAATCTAACCAAAACAAATTCTTATAAGAATGTTAAAAGTGCTGCCCTTAGCTAACTTGAGCCATCAGCCCAAAGCAAAATGTGGCGAAATTTTTTGTCACAGTTCCAGTGATTTTACCATCTTTTGCACCTTTTGCGATATGAAAGCGTTTACTTTCGAAGATTTCCTGTTGCACATACAAAATGTACACTTCGAAAATAATATTTTAAAAACAGAAACTTTTACAACCGAAAGCAATCAGTATTTCGAGGTGAATGTTAAAGCGGAAACTATAACAGACAATACGCAGCTGACGGCTGCTGGTGACCAGCTGCATGAAGAGGAAATGTTATGGGATAATTTGCAGCATACCTATGATGAGGCAGATGAAGGAGGCCATAATAATTATCATCACGAAGATAATGATGATGATGACAGTGATAGCTTCGAAGAGGAAACAGTGACGGTATTAAAAAAGCCTAAAAAACCTGTGAGAGCTAAAAAGGAAAAGCCGATAAAGAAAGCTATAAAGAGCGATATAGAAAGTGCAGATGAAGAGGATAATGATCACAGTTCCGATGAAGACTTTAAACCCTTGGTAAGTTTATTATTAAACAAAATATTCTGTTTCTATTTAGTTCATTCAAATCTCTTTAGTTAAACGATAAAAACTCTACTGTTAATGAGGAAGAAAAGCCTTTCCCCTGTACGGACTGCCGAAAATCTTTTAAAAACGTTGGTCTTTTGAAAATCCATTACTCTCGTATGCATGAAGAAAAATCCCCAGATGCTTTAGAGAAAAAAGAAAAAGAAGATAAGGAACAATTGTGCCCAGAATGTGAACAAATCTTTCCCAATAAAAAACATCTCGATCGTCATGTCTTTGAAGATCATGGTGGCTATAAATGTTCTCAATGTGATAAACGTTTCAAACAGCGTCATCAACGCAAACGTCATGAATTGTGTCACACGGCCGAAAGAGTTTTCATTTGCAACTTTGAAGGTTGCGGCAAAAGTTTCACTGAGAAATACTATCTCAAGCGTCACAGTGATATACATACCACCGAACGTAATTTCTTTTGTGACCATGAGAATTGTGGCAAAGCTTTTCACACACGGCGCCGGCTGGCGGCCCACAAAAAAATCCATACAAAACCGAAAAATTTGGTTTGTGATGCTTGTGGCTATACCTGTCGCGAGAATGAAACCTTACGTGTTCATCAACGTGTACACACAGGCGAACGCCCTTATGCCTGCGAGGTTTGTAATAAACGTTTCATTTCCAGTTCTGCTTTAGGCGAACATATGGCCTCACATTCAAATACCCGTCCTCATGTGTGTAAAGTTTGTAATGCTTCCTTTGCCCGACAAAAAGCTCTCTATCATCATAGTTTTCTGCATTCAGATGTTAAGAAGTTTCGTTGTAAAATCTGTGGCAGTGCCTATAAACAGGCTTCAGGTTTGGCTGGTCATATGCGTAAACATCGTGAAGAGGGTATGATGTCCATGTTGCCCGAACGGCCTTCCATATCAACAGCTACCCTACCGCCTGCGGCAGCACCACCAGTTGTTGGGGTACCCTCTACCTATCCGTTTTTGTCATTTTAATTAATTTGTTATTATGTAAATTGATTAAGTTTTTTCTTTTTGTTAATAATAGTTGTAAATATTACCCAATATTAGATTAGCATTATACCGTGTATATTGAGTTTTTTATGTATAATTTTTTATATATATTTTAAATGCAATAATAAACATACAATAAAAGATATTATTAGTTCCCTGATAATTTATTATATCATGAACCCATGTTTGTAAACAATTTAAATAAGAGATTAAAAGCTTTTTGGTGTACTTTTAACTAATTTCATAAAAAATCGCCAATTACAAAATCCAAAATTTTGTTTTTATACATTTCTTCAATGCCACACTGTGGGACCGCAAAAAATTTAATTAAAACTTTGTTTCACAAAAAAAAAAAACAAAAATTTTTTATAAATTTCTTTATCACAAAAAAAAAAAAAAATCGCGAAATTACAAAAAATCACCAATTATAAAAATCCAAAATTTTGTTGTTTTTTTTTAAATTCTTTCATTTTCACAGTGGAGCCGATCGCAAAAAACGTAATTTTTGCATATTAGCAATTTTATTTTTAATACGGTGGTTTTAATAATTTAGCGACTATTTATCACCAAAAATACATACATAAATTACAAAAAAAAAGTCGCGAAATTAGACAAAATTGCCAATTACAAAAATTATGTTTATAAATTTCTTTAATGAAGCAAAAAAAATATTTATATTTTTTCTATGTGTGACATTAAAGAAATTTGTATTTTTAAATTTGACAAAATTTTGAGTATTAGCGATTTTATTTATAATTTAGCTATTTTATTAATTTGGCGAGACATAATATATATTTTTTTTTTTGTAAATTGGCGCTTTTTTTATTATTTGCTCCTTTTTTATTTTTATTTTTTATAATTGTTTTTGCGATTTTATTGATTTAATTATATTGAAGACTAAATGTTAATTTAATGAAAAGTCACCAAAAATATATAAATTACAAAACAGTATCAAAATTACATAATCCAAAATTTTGTTTTTATAAATTTCTTTTATATCACACAGTGGGGCCGATCGCAAAAAATGGAAATAAATCCGTATTTAAAAAAAAATCGCAAATATCAAAAAAAATCAAAAATGTTTTCTTCAAACACGATTTTTATTAGCAATTTTATTGTTTTGGCGGGATTTTTAAAATAATACTTTTTTTTTGGTAATTTGACGATTTTTTATTATTTTTTAATTGGCGTTTTTTATTATTATTATTATTATTTTTTTTGTATTTTTGTTATTTTATTGATTTAATTATATTCAGGAGATTTCTTAGTATTTTAGCAATTTTTTAATTTGACCTTTTTATAATTTGCATTTTTTTTCTTTGTAATTGACGAATTTTTATTTTTGCGATGTTTTTAATAAATATAAAATTTATTTATCTTCAATTTCTATAACCAAGCCTAAAGGGCCACATACGGCTAATAATAACTACTACATCAAAACAATAATATTTAGTAATCATAAGAATAAATAAAAAAATAAAATAAAAGAATAACTTAATAGTTAAATAAAATTTGAAAAAAAAATTATTTTATTCATTTAATTATATTAAATCGCTAAATGTTAAATAAAAAAATACCAAAAATATACAAAAAAATCACGAAATTACAAAAAAAAAACGCCAATTACAAAAATCCAAAATTTTGTTTTTATAAATTTTTAATATCACATAGAGGGACCGATTACGAAAAAAAGAATGGTAAGAATGTTTTTTTTGTAATTTTTCGATTTTTTTTATTATATGTGACTTATTTATATTTATTATTATTTTTTTAATTGGCGAATTTCTGTCATTTTTGTGATTTTTTAATTTAATTATATTTACGCGATTTCTTACTATTTTAGCAATTTTTTGTAATGTTGCGAATTTTTATAATTTGTGATTTTTTTTTTTTTTTTTTTTGTATTGGAACTCTTTTTTATGATTTTTTGTACATTTCAAAAATTTTTGGTATTGCATCGATATTTTTTATATGACGATCTTTTAGTATTCTAGCAATTTTTTGGTATTTTAGTTATTTTGTTGATTTGTCTTTATTATTTAAGCTTTTTTTTTTTTGGTAATTTGGCGATTTTTTTTATTTTAGCAATTTTTTTTTTTTAACTTGCCACTGTTTTTGTAATTTAGTAACTTATTTCTTGGTATTTTAGCGGTTTTTAAAGTAATTTGAGTTATTTTTATTTTAAAAAATTTTTTAATTGTAGCGATGTTTTTCTTTTTGTATTTTTATAAATTTATCTTTCTGTGTGACACAGTATATACCGATCGATTGATCAGATATTAGCAATTTTCTGGATGTAGTTTAATTAAAATTTATTTATTTAATTATATATATATATATATATATATATATATATATATATATATATTTGGATGCGTCTTAAAATAGACATTTAAAATTGACACTTGAACTTTTAAAGGTTAATGTTATACATGATTTTATCACAAATATTTTACTGTTAAATAGCAACTAATTATCATCTAAAATAAATGTGGTCATAATGACACAATTAAAAAAAAAAGTACAAAACAAAACAATGTGATAAATATCATTGCACTTGGTTAAGCTAAAATAAATAGAAAAAATAGCAAACAAAATACAAAATAAAACCAAACAGAAGTATTTTGACTAATGTTATATTTAGATTTAAATGCTAAAAATTAATTAATTGTCTCGTGAATGAAAAGGACCGATTAAGATTAAATCTTTGGGTCTTTGTAGTTTAGATAATAGAAATCAATTTAGTTTAGTATTTACTTTTACAAAACAATTATACACAGTTTTAAAAGAACAAGTACTTCGTTTGCCATTTTAAGCAAAATTTAAATAAATAAATAAAAATTAATAAAAAAAATGAACAGCCAGGTTAATTTTTTTAAATATTTAAAAAATTTTGAATATTCAGCTTTCTTATTTAATTAACTATAGTTACCAACATCTGCTACAACATCTCCTTTAAATCTCAGCTGCAATATTTGCAATAAAGTTTTCAAATCTAAATGTACTTTACGTTATCATCTATATTCCCATAATTCGGACTCTGCTAATTTATTTACTTGTTCGTTGGATGATTGCAAGCGCAGTTTTAAAAATCCCAAACGTTTAAGTGATCACAAAAGACGTTATCATTCAAAAACCGAAGATTATGTTTGTGAATATTGTGGTTACCAGACTCGTATAAAGTGTAATCTAACGGTACATAGACGTAAACACACCGGTGAGCGGCCATATTGTTGTGAATATTGTGGTAACGGTTTTGCTTCATCGTATCAGTTAAATGTTCATCGAGAGATACACAATGACCGCGGAGAACGTAAATATTGTTGTATTATATGTGCTGAAAGTTTTAATGACTCGAAATCTTTGTATCATCATCGGGCCCTACATGCAAACTATAATAAATATGTTTGTAAATTGTGTGGAAAAACGTATAGACAATCGGCAGGTTTATCGCAGCATGTACGTTGGCATCGCAAGCAACAAGAGCGTTGTTCAAATGTTATAAGAATTGTAAAATAAATCTATGATTTAAAATTATTAATGAAGTATTTTATTAAAGGGATTGGGGGAAAAAGTGAAATATGTAGAACTTTTTTCTTGAAAAAATTCGCACGAAAAATCGTTCATTAGAGCAAAATCTAATAAGTTTAATGTATTCTTTGTTTGAATGAAAAAATTTATTTTAAAGCTTTTTTTCTTTTGTAATTGGGTTTAATTTTTTAATTACGAGTATAACGATTTTCTAAGCATTTCTGCTATTTTTTGTTATTAAAGCAATATTTTGTAATATGGATTTTTAGAAATTTTTTGTATATTACCGATTTTATTCTTAATATGGTGATTTTTTATATATTATCTATTTGATTGATTTTATGAATCTTTAGTACTTTTTTAACTTGGGAAATTTTTTGTATTTTGGTGATATTAAAAATTTATTTTTAAAATGGATTTTTTGTATTTCAGCTATTTTATTAATTTAACATTTAAGCTATTTTGTTAATTTCGCGATTTTTTGTTATTATATAGTGATTTTTTTATTTATTTTTAATATGACGATTTTTTTATATTTTAGCTATTTTAGCTATTTCATTAATTTGGTTATTTTTTAATATTTAAGATATTTTGTTAATTTATTTGGTTGGTATTCAATAATTTTAGGATTTTTTTTTATTTTAACGATTTTTTTATAATTTGTTTTGGAATTTGATTTTTTCTTCACTGCAGTTTTTTTTAATACGCGATTTTTAAGCTTTTTTGTTAATGTGGTGATTTTGGTGATTTTTTATATTTTAACTTTTTTTATATTAAAAAAAAGGAAAATCGAAGAATGACCATAATTCAAAAAATTTAAATTATGAGATTTGTGAACGGTTTTAAAACGATAAAAAAGCTGTAATAAAAATATATTTTAAAATTAATTAATATAATTATAAATAAAATCTTACCAATTGTTCAATAATAGATAAATTTGGTAGAGTAATTTAATGTTATAAATGTAATTTTATAAAAACATAGAAACAAACGATGAAATACTTATTGGAAAACGTTTATGTGTAAACTGTTTTAATTTCATTTACTTTGCGACATCACTAAATTAAATAATATTTTTTTCCGTAATGCTGATTTTTACGGTGTAGGTCCGACAAATTTATTGCGTCAGAAACATTAACACAAAAACACTGTATCACATATAGAGTATTTAAATAACTCAATAAATGTTACTTACTTGTGAAATATAAGATATCGCAAAGGGCGAATCGCAGAACTATTGACTCAAAAATTTCTTCAAACGAGAAGGACTTAGTCAATAACCTCGGAACGCACTTCGTTTTACAAATTTTTAGAAACGCCATTAACTGTCAGACATTCCTGTTAGAAATCCTAGAAAAGGAATAATAATATAAGTTGTATTTAGATAACCTGCAACCAATTAATATATAGTACATAGCTTACTTCTGAGTGCTCATAAAAAATTCTATATTTATTTATTGTCAAAACTTATGAAATTTCTTTAATTTTCATTTGGTTTTCAAAATATTTAAAACCAATAATACTAAAATCAAATAATTTTTTTTAATAAAATTTAAAATTCTGTGTTAAGAAAATAAAAAATTGAAGGGAGAGAGTTTTCAAAATTGCATCCAAAAAATGAATTTGTATGTATGAATATGTAGTTTTTTAATTATAAGATTGAAAGAAGAATTAATTGCCTTTCTAATGATTTTTAAATCAATGAAATCATACTTAAACTTCAAAAGATATATTTTCATTTTTACGAAATTGAAAACGGGAATAAAGCATGCAAGTACCAAATATGGGATGCATGATATAAGAAGTTATAATTAAAAAGTTGTGGAGTATTAAAGGTATTCAGCCTTATAATGAGTGTCGTTCTCATGATGACTTTGTGACGAAAAACAGAGGTTTTAATTTAGAGGTATTATGGATGTCAAAAAAGTCAAAAATATGACTATTACAATTTTCGGTACCATGTGTGTCGTTTTTCATTGTTAAATCTATCGAAAAATTTCGTTAAGGTTTCTAGGAACGAGAAAAAATAATATTATTACATATTAAATAAAATTTATTTAAAAAACATATAAGTAATACAACTTCGTTATTGTGTTATTTATTAAAGTATTATATAAAGAAAAATTGGTGCATTTTTGGTGAAAATTTGGATTTTTAGCAATTTTAGTTTTAGCAACAATGCTGCATTGTGATATTTGAATTTTTTAGTTTTGCTGAAAAATTTTTTCCAAAAAATATCTAAAAACTTATTTTTTTTTTTTGCTCTAAAGTAGCTAACAAACCTTTTAAAACCGGAATTTAAAAAATAATTATTTAAATACATAAGCTTATTCTGTTGTCTTAATCGCCTTCGTATAATATTTAACTCATGTACTGTATACTATTTTCTTCATCTTCAGAAGATGAAAATAAAGGCAAACTCAACATTTTAATTAATTTTTTTTTTTATACAATGTATATTTTTAAGGAATCGATTAAAAAAATTTAAAAATTATTGTTTTCATAATAGGGTATTCTTTAATTTTATTATTTTTAATCTTTTACAAAACATTAAAATTCTACTCATTAAAGCTGAATTATGTATCATAAGATATAGTACTACATTAAAGATAAGATTTTGGACCATCATTGGTACTGTTGAGCGTAAATAATTTTGAAATATAAAAAATGTGTGTAATTATTTTTGAAATGAAAAATGCTACTTTACACATTTTAGGCATTACAACAAAACATTTTTTGAAAAATATTTTATAACGATATTTGAATTAAAAAAAGTACAAATATTTGTCGAACGCTTACACCTAAGGGAACGTGGACCCACATTTTGGAACCGATGCACTATAATAATATGATGCGAAAACAAGGAAATAAAAAGTTCTTGTTTACTTTTCAGCAGGCTAACAGCCGATTATGATCCGTCGCCGACAATTTTTACAAAAGCCTCCGCCGTCGTTAAAATTGTTTGACGCAGGTCTCTGCATATGAGTACCGTTACTTTTGTTTTCATTGTCTTTCAAATAGAAGAAAATTATTCCTAGTTTTTCAATAATTTTATACAAAATCTTTTCTTTTGAATTATTCGTTCGAAATATTATTTAACATTATGGAAATATCGAAAACATTGTCGGAAAAACTTAAAGACATAAGATTGCAAAACAATTTAAATAAGGAAAAGCCCAAAAATGAAAGTGAAAATAAAAATTTAGAAGAATATCCCAGATTGAGAAAACCCAAGCCGGCTACTTTATTAAAAATACAAGCTAGGCAGAAAAAAGCTGATAATACCCAACAGGTGAGTTTAAAGATGTTTATTAAAATTTATATTAAACTTTTGCATTTATTTTTATTATTTTTTTTTTTTTTTGTAAAACAGGTTAAGCCAACAACTAATAAGGAAGATGTACAAGTACCTTTGCGTCAAGAATTTCTTAACAAAAAGGAACAATTCGAATTAGCTACTACAGATTTATTAAAAAAATATGAGCAACTCAAAAACCAGACTAATGTTTTAGAGGATGATATATTAAGTTTCGATCCAGAAGAGGCCCAACCTTTAAATCTGTATAAAAATAATGTAGATTTACATTTTGAAAATAAACTCAAGTTAAAAAGTAAAAACTCTCCCAAATTTAGTGAAGCTAATCCAAAACCTTTAAACTTTATAGAACAACATTTGGTTGGTATTCTATATACTAAAGTATATGCTCATCCGAATGGATTTTTTGCTGAAAATCTTCCAGCTTGGTATAAAAAAACTTTCGATAAAGAAATCTTTGAAGAGTGGTATGAATTGGTAAAAAGATCTAATGAATTTGACATTGAAAATGTACAAAATAAAATACTACTTTATGCAAAAGAGCGTAAAGAAGATCCTATAATTGATATCGATTTGAAGACCTCTGGTGACAAGGCATCTGAGACAAAAGAAACTGTTGTCAAAAAATCAAAAGAACGTGTTGTCGAGTCTTCAGTGGGTTTTATACGTTACAAACATTTGCAAAAGTCTTTAAAAGAATATACTCAACAAAACGCTGGTCGTAATCGAAAGAGTGTTGTAAAGCCAAGTGAAGCAAAAAAATATAGTTTGGTTAAAAAATAATACGATCAATATATTTTTAATGTTATTGATTTAAATAATAAATTGGTTTGCTTTAAAAAGAAATTTGTATTAATCTAAAGAAACTTTACTTTTCAGACACGTAATTTAAATAAATTGGCCTTTTTAAGTTTAATATTATCAGAAAATGTAAACAATAGTTAGGAAATACATATAAAAAAGGAGGCATTGTTTCGAGTCCTTTAGTTGCCTGTTATCTATGATAAACTTGGTAACACTTTTTAGGTTTTGCCAAAAAAAAAAAACATAAACGACATAAAAATGTTAATTAACTAATAAGAATCACAACTTTTAAATATGTATATTTAAACAAGATTTTTATTAATCGTTTTAGAGAAAATATTAAAAAACGCTTAAGTGCTAACTCTTTTTTTATGAATCCATATGAAATTTATTTTGCTCTCAAAAAATCTGTTTTGTTTTAACTCCTTTATTTATGTGCATCTCTCTGTAATAAACTTGGTAACACTTTTATGGTTTGACATTTAACAAAAAAAAAAAAGATAAACAATAGTAAAAGAAATTCTAGGCCTAAATTTTATAAAAACCGAAAAAAATGTTAAAAAATTGTTTTTTACCTGTAAATTACAATAAACCCAAATCGCAAACATGTGGAGAAATTATTTGCGAAAATCTACAAGAATTTATAATCAACTGTAAACTGTGTAAAATCAAAATATTTGAGTTTGAAGAATTTGTGCAACACTTCAAGAATGTCCACTTGGAGGAAAGTAATAATGACAACATAAAACACAAGCTTTTAGCTGACAGTGGAACAGCACAGGAACAGGAAAATGATGAAAATTATGAAAGAATAATAAAATTAGAAATTACCGAGGCAGTGGATACGAAAAGAGAAGAAAATATTAAAAATGAAAATAATGAAGAATTTCTTTGGGACATTGACAATAATAGCTTATCTGATGATGAAAAATATTATGAGGCAAATTCTGATGAAGAAGAGCAACAAGATGATGAAGAACAAAGTAAAAGTATTATAAGAAAGGTAGTTGCTATATTTGAAAAAATATATATAATTTATTTTAATTATTTAACGTTTTAGTCTCGCAAACCTAAGGAGTTAACTTGTGAAATTTGCAATAAAAAGTATGCTGATTCCCGCCGTTTACAGTTACATGTTAAAGTCGTACATTTACGTGAGAAACCCTTTAAATGTTCCATGTGCGAAGAGGCATTTGCCGAAGAACGTTCACTTAAAAGCCATGTGGGCCACAAACATACGGGTTACGAATGTCCCGAATGTCATAAAATCTTTAGTACAAATCGTAATATGAAACGTCACATGTTAATACATTTAGATAAAAAGGAATTCGTTTGCACGGAGGATAATTGCAGTAAAGCATTTGCCACCAAGACTCAGTTAAAGGATCACCAGCGTTATCACAATGGCGAAATGTTTATATGTGAAGAATGCGGCTACAAGTGTCGACAGCGGGAATCGCTAATAGTACATAAGCGTCGTCACACTGGAGAGAAACCATTTGGCTGTAAACTTTGTGATCGAAGATTTGGTTCGAAACCTTTACTTAATGAACATATGGCTACGCACGAAACAGAACGTAAACATATATGCGATGTGTGTGGTAAGAGTTTTAATCGCCCGAAAGCATTATATCATCACAAACATTTGCATTTGGGTGTTAAGAAATTTGTATGTAAAATATGTGGCCAGGCGTATGCTCAGGCGGCGGGATTATCGGCGCATATGCGTAAACATAGAGAAGAAGGAAACTCCTTTACAGCTGAAGCTCCATCACCGCCTAATAATGCAAATGTATTGAATGTATTTTATCCCTTATAAAAAATTTGATAATAAATTTGATATTTAAACTAGAAAATACTTGCCATAAAGAATATGTAAATAGTTTGTAAATTAATTTAAATAAAACACATATTTAAATAAAGCTATGAATTTCTTTCTATATGTTGATTACTTTTTTTATTCGCCGTTTAACTTGGTAACACTTTTTTATATGTAAACAAACTGTCATAAAATTTAACTAACACTTGTCATCACTTTTGCATAATGTAAACAAACAAAATTCTCTGCATGTTTTTATGTGAAAATTTAAGTAATTTGAACAAATATGTTAAAAAATTGTGTTTTACCTGTAAATTACTTAAGAGCTAACTCACAAACGTGTGGAGAAATTATTTGTGAAAACCTACAAGAATTTATAATCAATTGTAAATTGTGTAAAATTAAAATATTCGAGTTTGAAGATTTCATACAACACTTCAAAAATGTACATTTAAATGGAAAAGGCAATGATAAGACCAATGACATTGGACAAACAGAAGAATCCTTGGAAAGTGTAATTAAAATAGAAATTACACAAATTGAAGAAGAAACTGGGCACCCTGCAAACATCGAAGAAAATGAGGAATTGGAATGGAAGAATAATGACAATGATGATGATAACGATTATGAAGCTATATCCGAAGATGATGAGGAACAGGCTGATGAAGAAGAACCAAGTAAAGCTATATTAACAAAGGTTAGCTTTGGATTAATCATTAAAATTTTACATTACTAGTATTAAAGATTTAAAAAAATTTTAGCCCCGCAAACCCAAAGAATTTTCCTGTGAAATTTGCAATAAAAAATATGCCGACCAGCGGCGTTTACAACTCCACAAAACTTTAGTGCATTTACGAGAGAAACCCTACAAATGTTCCCAATGCGATTCATCGTTTGCCGAAGAACGTTATCTTAAAAATCATACCCGCAGTAAACACATCGGTTTCGAATGTGTAGTATGTCATAAAGTTTTCAAGACAAATCCCATTATGAAAAGACACATGTTAATACATGTAGATAAAAAAGATTTTATATGTAATGAAAAGAATTGCGGCAAAGCTTTTGCTACTAAGGAAACATTAAGAAATCATCAACGCTATCATACCGGTGAATTGTTCGTATGTGAAGAATGTGGTTTCAAATGCAGAAAACGAGACTCCTTAATAATACATAAACGACACCATACGGGAGAGAAACCTTTTGGTTGTGAACTTTGTGAAAGTCGATTTGGTTCGAAAGAACTGCTAAAGGAACACATGGCATGTCACGAAACGGAACGTAAACATATATGCGATGTGTGTGGTAAGAGTTTTAACAGGCCAAAGGCTTTGTATCATCATAAACATTTGCATTTAGGTATAAAGAAGTTTGTTTGTAAAATTTGTGGCCAGGCTTATGCTCAAGCTGCAGGCCTGTCAGCTCATATGCGTAAACATAGGGAAAATATTAATTCTTGTGGTTCGGATGGAAATAGTTCCAATTTATTTTATCCGGTTTGAGATTTAAGTTATTATTTAGAATTTATTTTCGATTTTCTTTGTTTTTGCAAACTAAATTTTAGTAGTCAAATAAATTTTATATTATTTATATAATTGTTTTTAATATTACCTAAATAAGAGAAAATTAAACTCACTTTGTTCGCCAGCTTTTATTTATTTAAAAATATTTATTTAAAATATTTCGCTTATATGCAATTGTAGCAATTTTCCTAACTATTTATTTACCTTTTTTTTAGTATTTTTTTGTTTACCTCAAACTTGGTAACACTTTTGTAAAATGAATACCAGTCTTATTAAAAATAACAACTTCGCATCTTTGTTTTTCTATTTGATATTAACCTAGTGTCTACATTAAGCAAATTTATATTAAAACAAACGTCAAAATCAGTGCGAATATATACAAGGTAACCCTAGTTAAATAGTTGATTATTATTTTGGTTGTTACAGTTGTCAAACGGCATATATAAAAAACAATAATGAATACGCCATATTGTTGTTTTTGTGCAACTGTTGCCACCTTCCACAAATTCGCGTTAAGTTTGACGTCTGTCTTGATAAAAAAAATCTCTAATGTAGACACTATGTAAGAAATAGTCAAGATAGTCATTAATTTAGAAAAATAGCAATTGAAAATTGTTTACTCTAGAGAAGAGAAGTTTTCACTCCTTTCTTTATCTGACATATTTGTAATATAACTTGGTAGCACTTTTAATTTTTTCTTTTTGTGTAAATGTAAACAAAACCAAGAAAAGTTGTAGAATAAATTTGAATAAGCCAAAAAATGTTAAAAATTTGTTTTTTTACCTGTAAATTATACAAAATCTAATTAAGAAACATGCAGAGAAATTATTTGTAAAAACCATCAAAATATTCGAGTTTGAAGAATTCGTACAACACTTCCAGAATGTCCATTTTTAGGAAAGTAACAATGCCAACATAACACATAAACCGTTAGCGTACAGTGACGCACAGGAACTGGAAAATGAAAAAATTGTCCTAAAATTAAAATTTATCAAGACTGTGGATACGAAAAAAGAAGAAAGTGTTAAAAATGAAAATGATGAGAGAGACTTTTTTTGGGACATGGAGCGTAACACATTTTCTGATGATAGCAAATATTGTGAAGCAGAAGTTGATGGTGATGAAGAACAAAGTAAAAGTATAATGAAAAAGGTAGTTATCTAGTAGTTAAATAAATTGTATATATATATATATATATATATATATATATATATATATATATATATATGTATATGTATATGTATATATGTATATGTGTATATATATATATATATATATATATATATATATATATATATATATACGTTCACTTCAAAGTCATGTTAAGAACAAACATACGGATTATGAATGTACCGAATGCCATAAAATCTACCAATAATCGTTACAGAAAACGTCATATGTATAATTGCGGTAAAGGTTTTATCACCAAAGGCCAGCGGAATCATCATTTTAAGCGATGTCATAATAGTCATATAAACATATATGAGAAGAATACGGTTCTAATTGTAAAACATAAGAAGCCTTGTTAGTACATAAGCGGCATCATACGGGTGAGAAACCGTTTGGCTATAAACTTTGTGGAAGCCTATTTGGTTCGAAAAAACTTCTAAAGGAACATATGGCATGCCACGAAAGGGAACGTAAACATATCTGCAATGTGTGTATTAAGAGCTTTAATAGACCAAGGGCTCTCTATCATCACAAACATTTGCATCTGGGTATTAAAAAATTTGTATGTAAAATTTGTGGCCAAGCTTATGCTCAAGCATCTGGATTATCGGTTCATATGCGTAAACATAAAGAAAATGCTAATAATTTTAGTGCAGATAATATAAATTCTAATTTATTTTTTACTGCTTGAGTTAGTAATGTGTCCTTACTCAAAAATTTTGTATTTTAATTAATTTTAAACTATTTTTTTGTCGAAACTGAATGTAATAAATAAATTAATTTGTTAATATTTACCACACTTTTATAACATAATTTTTTATTTATTCATTAAATCCTCTTTCCCAAAATTGTAATCATTCATTCTTTAGGAAACTATGTAAGAAATTTTCAATTTGTTTTTATTTTTTACATTTTAGTTTGTTATAAAATCTAGCGGCACTTTCCAACGGTATATTTGCCTATTATTATTCTTGTAACGAACTTGGTAACACTCTTTAACATCTGTTTTTGTTTTCCTTAAATTTGGTAACACTTGGCCAAAAATGTAAACAAACTCCATTTACAATAGAAAACATCTTTATAAATTCCTAATAAATATGTTAAAAAACTGTATTTTACCCAAAGATAGATTGATAGAGAAGGTTGATATGATAGCCCTGTACTACATCTCCACCCAGAGACCGATCTAAGAATACAAAATAGAAAAGCTAGGAATAAGAAAAGAAAAAAGGCAAGAATAACTAGAATCATAAAAGAGGAAGCAATGTTGATACTCCCCCTAGGGATGTAAACCTGACTCCTCCTTAGACAGTCTATTCCCACGACGAAGCCTATGACGTCACTTAGCCCATCGAGAAATTGACTGCCCATTTCATCCTACGATGCTGTAATTGTGGACAGTGGCACATATAATGTGCTCAATAGACTCGGTCTCATCGACGTCCCCACACATTCTACAAAAGTCCGAATTGCTAGCGTCCCATCTGGACCTCATCTTCCCTATCATACAGTGACCCTTTATGGCCCCTGTCATGATCTTAAACTTCTCCTACTCAAGAAGAGTGTCTGCCCTGTCGAGTGCCGGCCATATCGCCCTTACAGCGGCCATGTAATCCGATGCCCTCGTGGAGTTCTCTCAGAGAGCAAATTTGACACTCTCTGACACAAAAATTCTACATATTATGTTTCGTCTAGACGGGCTGTTATGTAAATAAACAATAAAGAAAAATGACACCTCTTTTATTTTTCCAAATTAACTTGGTAGCACTGTTACTAATGTAAACAAGAATTTGTTTATTTTCTTTTTCTTCTTGGAAAAAAATGTTAAAAACTTGTTTTCTTTCTAATAATTACACGAATTTTATTAATAAAACTTGTGGCGAAATTGTTTGTCAAACGGAAACCTCATTTACCATTGTATGTACAATATGTGCTATAAAAATATTTGATTATGAAGAATTTATTAAACATTTTCGTGACACACATTGGCCAGAAATTTCTCAGACGACGGAAACAATACAACATAATTATCAATGGAAAAAAATTATAAAAACGGAAAGTGAAGGTAATAAACAAAAACTTAAAGATGAGAATGTAGGCCAGCAGCAGACCATTGTTGAGACTGTATATGGCCATAAAGAAAATGAGGACGACCATAGTCATGATAATGATCAGGAGGAGGAAGAAATAGAGGATCATGGAATTAGTGATACTGATTCTGATAACGAAGAGAGTGAAGGAGAGGAGTTATCAAAGCCTTTGTCTATATTAAAAAAGGTATGTATGTACGAGTTTTAAAGGGAAATTATGATGGTTTAAAAAACTATTAAAGTAATAAAAAAACCTTCAATAAAAGGTAGGAAAAGTTTATATAAAGACCTTAAATAGCAATATGGAAAAGTGTATATAGAGACTTTTAATGAAAAATATGAAAATGTGCATAAAACCTTTAATAGCTGCTAGGAAAATTGTATATCTTTAATAGAAGCTTAGAAAGTGTTTTGAAATATAGTTACAGCTAGAAAATGTGTATAAAACCTTTTAGTGGTTGCTAGAAAAAGTGTGTATAAAGATCTTAAATAGAAGCATAGAAAAGTGTTTCTAAAAATCGTTAATTGCAGCTTAGATACTTCTAATAGAATCTTAAAAAAATGCATACAAAGGCTTTTAATAGAAGCTTAGAAAAGTGTTTTTAAAGGTCGTTAAAATTAACTAAGAAAAGTATGTACATATAAGAAGGCCTTTAATAGCAGCTTAGGAGAAAAGTGCTTTTAAAGTCCCTGAATTGCTTCTCTAAAAAGGGTGTACAATGATTCTTGATATCAAATAAGAAAAGCGTTAATAAAAGCTAATTTATTTATTTGTGTAAATTCTTTTTCTTTTCCTTTTTTTCCAAAAGGACTGCAGCAGCAAATCTTCCGAAACGACCAAAGAGAAACGTTTCGAATGCACGCAATGCAAACGTAAATTTACCACAAAATTCTATTTACGCTTTCATACGCGTCAGCAACATGAACCAAAAAATTTCCAATGTGACAAATGCAACAAATCATTTGTGGAAAAACGTTATCTCACCCTACATCAACGTTCACACATCGGTTACACTTGCCAAATTTGTCATAAAATCTTTGACAAATACGAAGCTCTACGCTATCATGGTGAAAGCCATATAGAAACAAGAAATTTTAAATGTGATTATGAAAATTGTGGCAAAGCTTTTCCCAATAATCGTCGTCTAAGTGCCCATAAACGTAGTCATTTTGTTCAACCCTCATTTGTGTGCGAAATATGTGGTTCACGACAACGCAGCAAAGAATTTTTAATTGTTCATATACGCACACATACGGGAGAAAAGCCTTATGCCTGCTCGCAGTGCGATAGGCGTTTTGCCTCGAAACATTTCCTACAGGATCATCAGGCTGTTCATGCTACAGAACGTTCACATGTGTGTACGGTTTGTGGTAAAGCATTTGCTAGCAGTAAATCGTTATATCATCATCGACATTTGCATACGGGAATAAAAAAATATGTGTGTAAAATTTGTAATAGTGCTTATTCACAGGCGGCGGGACTGTCGGCTCACATGCGTAAACATAAACAGGATAGTGGTTTGTTGGAACCGCAACAACAGGGCGATAATTAATTAATAGGTTTTATGGCAAGCTTAAATAAATTTATCTAAGTAAGAATTATTTAAAAAAAATTATAAGAAATTGTTTTACATCACTTTTATTAAATTATTCATATAACGTTTTACAACAAACTACATTATTTAGGAAGCTTTAAAATATTATAGAGTACACAAACAAGAGCCTAAACAATTAAGCTAATGGAGTTTAATCTCCAAAAGAATTACACAAAATAAAAAATAAAAAAACTGCCTCTAATTTTCAATATTATAGTGCTTATAATATGAAAATTATTTTGTAATTTCTTTTACCTTCAGCTTAAGCCCAAACACGTATGGTATAATCCCAGCTACCTGTAGACAATGCTGTACCATCTGGTGATACTTGTACACAAGAAACCTTATTCTCATGACCATACAGCAAACAAATACGCTCCGATTTCAAAGTGTCCCATAAATTCACGGTATAATCATTATAACCAGCAAATAATAAGCGACCACTTACAGAGAAGTCTACAGAATTGACACCGAATATAATGCTCTCCTTAGAGAAAACAGCCACCTCACGATCAGCTCTCATATCAAACAAACGACAACTGCTATCATCGGAACCCGTGGCTATAGCATCACCACTAGGATGAAACTTAACACTATTCACATCTGATTGATGACCCTCAAAGGATTGAACCACTTGACCCGAACGCATGTCCCATATGAAAGCCATACGATCACAACTGCCCGATACAAAAGTGTTACCTGTTTCATTGGGTGCCAAATCAATGGCCATAACATCACCCGAATGACCATGGAAACTTTGCAACAATTGACCCGATTCCACATCCCACAAAGCACAAGTGGAATCACCACTGCCCGTTAAGATTTGTTGATCGGAATTGGGATAAATGCAACAAGACATATATGAGGTATGAGTACCAACAGTACGTTTCTTGGCGGCCATTTCCTCATCTGATGTAATAGGATACACGGTAACCTTATTGTCCAAACCACCACAGGCTACATAGTTGCCCGAAGGAGCATAAGCGCAAGCCATTATCCAGGTAGTAGGCATGGTAACAGCATGCTCTTTATTAGTAGTAAAAGCATCCCAAATAATTAGTCTACCATCTTGGGAAGAGGAGATTATATGACGTTTATCAGGTGACCAATCGGTGCACAATACTTTAGCCTGATGTCCCTTTAAAACCTTACGAGGCTTAATGTTAACGTAAGATATAGGCTCCAAACGTTCTGCTATAGAAGAAAGACTAACATCATTTAATTTTTGACGTTCCTCTTCCAGTTTGGCCTTTAAATTTTCCGCTTCTCTAATTAGCGAAGTCATTTTATCGCCTGCATTTGTATTTAATTGAGTATCGGTCATTTTATTTGAGATTAAACTTTTTTAAGTTATTTTCTTTAACAACTGTTCTTTTTATATTCTTTAAATAATCAATAATTGTGCAAAAAACGCCTATGAAATATTCTTCAAGGTGTAGTATACTAACGAAACTATTTTGTATACATATATATTACCAAAAAAGTAATGCTTTTCCATTTGGTAAGCAAAAAATTACAACTTGGCAGCACTTTGTTAATAAAAATAACGTTATGTTTGTAAAAAAAGACAGTAATAAAATCAACTGTAGAATTTGGTTACTATTTTTAAATACCGTTATTTTACTTTTAAACAAAGAAAAAGAGAAAAATTTAAAACAATTAGTGTCTTATTGCTGTAAATAAATGAACAATTTTTAATAAATATTTTAAAAACATAGGGTTAATTTTTATAAAACGAACGAAAAATTCGTTTCGACAAGTTGTATGGAAGATAACAAATAAATTGGAAATTTATTTGCTTTTTTCCATATAAATTGTTGAAACGAATTTTTCGCTCGTTTTATAAAAACACGGGGTAAAAAGCTGTTATTTTATTTTGTAAACAAAAAGAGTGAGAAAATTTTTTTAAATCAGTTTTTTTGTCGATAAAAAAATAAAAAAAATCGCCAAGCGAAAAACAATCAAGTGAAAAATATTTGAAAAGTATTTACTTTGCAGATTACAATTTCTGTATTTTGTTAGTTACAATCGTTAATCGTTTTTACTGACATTTTTTATTAGATTGTTAAATAAGCGGGTTGTATTTTCTGAAAAATATTGTATAACAAATATTAATTTTGTTCACAATAAACTGGGGTAGGAGCACCCCAGATATAATCTAGTGTATATAAGTTTAACAAAACAGTGTAAAAAATAGACAGAAATATGTTCATTTAAATTTTTAATTTAAATGATTTAAATAAATCTTTGAAAATGAAATAATTTTTCTTTTTAAAATCAAAAGTAATCTTCATACAACTTCATTCATTTTATAGCATATTTGCAAACATATATTAATTTTCAAAATAATGATTTTTATAAAAAAAATGTTAAAAATTATTAATTAAACATTTTTGTAAAATTCCAAATTATTCAGAAAATGGAATATAATTGTTAAAAATTTAATTTAATTTAAAAATAATTTCGTAACTAAAATACAATTTCATAAAAAAAACTAATTAAAAAATATATAATTTTATAATAGTCATAAAAATAACAATTTAATAAACAAAAATAGTTTCATAAAAAAATAATTTCATTAAAAAATATGTCATTAAAAAAATGATTAAAAAAAATAATTTCATTAAATTAAAAAATATGTGCAAATTCATTAACTAAACATTTTTATTACACTCTAAATCAGTCAGTGTTTGTACCAGTTCATATTCATCAAAATTTTGCTCCAATACAAATAAACCTTCTTCAATTAACCATTCTGCAGCACCACTATCATCATGCGTACAATCTTTCTCGTCAATCTCTTCTTTTTCCTTATCCTCTTCAAAACATCTTTCTATTTCAAGTTTATATACACTGGTCTTTTCTTCAAAATTGTATTTCTTATTTTGATGCGTACTTAAAGCCATTTGCGTTGAAAAACCTAAATCACAATTTTCACAACGAAATTTACGCTTATTTTCATGTAATTTCACATGATTATTTAAGGTTTTTTGACATTTAAAGACCATAGAACATTCACAACATGAAAAATTACGTTCCTCCTTATGGACGTATTGATGAGTTTTAAGTTGATAAAAATTGGAAAATGCTTTATCACAATGTTCACATTTAAAGCCATGATTAAGACTATGATGTTTTTTAATATGTTGTGTAAGAGATCCTGTGCTAACAAAACCCATACCACAATGATTACAGAGATAAGGACGTTCGCCATAGTGACGATATTCATGTAGACGTAATTCGACTTTGGTGAAAAACCTTTTGGGGCATTGAGTACAGGAGAAATTTTTTTGATTGGAATGTCTTAAAATATGGCCCCGTAAGTTGTATTTTTCTTTAAAGGCAAAACCACAAATGCCACAAACATATTTACGTTCTTCGTGGGAATTGGGTTGAAAACGTGTTAAAGGATTTAACTTAGTTCTACTGATGGCATTGTTTTTTAGCAGACCCATAACTATGCGGGGTTTTTTACGTTGGGGGGAAATTTTGCTAACCTCAAAAACCGTTGGCAAATCCTTGGAACAAGTACTTTCAATAATTATTTGATCGTTTTATATAAATATATACGTTTAACAATAAACTTACCTCTTTCTCTGTAATTTCTTCATTATTTTCTAGAATTTCTTTTTGTTTTCCCTTTAAGCAAGTCGTCTGCTCTGATATATTATTTTTTATTACTAAGTTGCCCTTAAAATTTATTTTACTTTTAAATTCTAGACAATTTAACTGGTTTTCTTCATCATTATCATCGTTTTCTTGTGTATTTTCGTTTGCCAATGTTTTCCCATGCACCACTTCATTATATTCTTTGGTATTTTCATAATGGTCTTTGGTTATGTGGCTTAACAGTTCATTGAATGTTGCATATATTTCTTCACACACTGAACAGTGGTAGATTAGGAATTGTTTTTCCGTTATATATATTTCAGCACAACGTCCGTCATATTTGTCTCCGGGCAAAAGTTGAAAATTTAACATTTCTTTGGCGATTATTTTTGTTTTATCTTTTACTCTAAATTAATAAAATATTTTTTAAATTTACCTTAAAGCAAATCGCATTTGTGCTATAAAATGCTGTTAGTGTTCTCTTGTCTACATACTAAAAACAACAAAAACTTTAACACTTCACTTTTATGAAGATGCCAGATTAGGTTAAATGACATATAAAGAAGTTAAAGAGAAAGAAACAGATTAAAAACGTTAGGCGTTAATGACTGCAAAAATGCAAGTAAAATTTAAAAACATGTTTTAATTTTATTAAGTAAATCCATTGATTTTTACACACATATTTTTTTCTGGTGAAATATTTTGTTCATGAAAATTTGGTTATACAATGAAAAATATTTTTGTTTTTTTTTGTTTTTTTTTTGCAAAAAATCTATTCTGTGGGGAAAAATTGGCTTTGTTGTGGGAAATTGTCATTTAATAAAAAAAAATTATTATTTATTATTAGTGTAAAAAACGTCATTTTAACATTTTTGTTGTTTTCTTCGACGTTTATTTTTTTTTTAAAGAAAAAGCAAAATTTTTTAATTAAATATTTGAAACAGAAGGTTTAATATTAAATTTTGACAACACACCTCGACGAAAGTCAGAAAAAAGTGTTTTATTGTAATAAAATTTTATCTATTTGTTCCTATATATCCTGATATAAAAATGCGGTGAAAAATTTAGTGTATGCGTTACACCTACTAGGCATGAAAAAAAATCAATTTAATTTTTCGCTCGCATGATATGACATTCTAATTTTTGTGTTTATTTCGTTGTATGTCATTCATTTATCGAATCATAAACAAAAATATAAACTGAAATTAATTAAATACAAATAATTCCGTGAATAAATTTTCATGAATAGACCCATTCTATTTTTAAGTACATATTTCTCTCATATATTTTCTTTGATTTTTGTAAAATTTTAAGCACACTTTCAAAATTACAAAAAAGTGTGTTTTCCGCTACCGACATTGTCTTTACATCGCAAAATCAAACAAAAAATGAAATACTGATGTGTTATGAATTATATGTATTTTAAAAGCTTCATCCACACGTATACGAGATTGACATCATGCAATTTTATAGTGTATTTGTCCCTTACCTAGTGTCTCATTACAGCCCGTCTAGACGTAACATAGTGTCTACATTAGATATTTTTTTTATCAAGAGAAACGTCAAACTTAACGCGAATTTGTGGAAGGTGGCAACAGTTTCATAAAAACAACAATATGGCGTATCCATTATAGTTTTTCATATATGCAGTTTCACAACTGTAACAACCAAAATAATAATCAACTGTTTAACTAAGGTTACCTTGTATATATTCGCACTGATTTTGACGTTTGTTTTGATATAAATTTGCCTAATGTAGACACTAGGTAACATAATATGTAAGATTTTTCTGTCAGAGAGTGCCAATTTCGCTCTCTGAGAGAATTATTTCATTATTTATTTCTCGTCTAGACGTAACATAATATGTAAGATTTTTGTCACAGAGTGTCAAATTTGCTCTCTCAGAGAATTATTTCACGTGTAGATTCAAATATTAGTATTATAAGATGTATTATGAGACTGTTGTGATGAGATTTCTCTACAAAACCATCTTATAAGATGAACTGTCAAAAAATACACATATACGAAAGTTTTTTTGTGTGTGTGCATGTGTATTTTGGAAATTACTAAAAAAAAACAATAATTTTTGTAAAATTATTACCTTTTAGTGTTTGTTTTACATGTTAAAAAACATTTTTATAAAAATTGTACCAAAAAAGTGTGAATTACTTTAATAAAAAGGACATGTTTACTCTGTGACTGATTGAATATAATATCTTATAGGATTTATTAGAATACGTGTACCCCTTATTTAAGATTTAACATAATATAAACAAAATGGTTACTCTCTGCCGGCGTTATCTCACATATTATATCAGCGTTAATCTCAGTTGTAGACCTGGGGTAATTGACTTTTATGATGAATTTTCTGCTGGCTGACAGACGATTTTGTGCCGCCGACGATAAATTTTACAAAAGCCAGCGCCGCCATTGAAATTCAGCGGTGCAGGTCTCTGTCCTAGTGTTGTAAATGATGAGTGCTTTTCACTACTCAATACATAACATATTTTTATGGATACTCGGTTATCTTAAAACTGCAAAATTTTACTAAGAATTTTTGAAATATTTTTTTTAATGATGCACGTATTTATATATACCTGAAAATCGAATGTATTATTTTTGATTTTGTTGGAAATTTTAACTATTTCATTAAAAATTGTTTTCAGCAAATTTGGTTGGCAAACATATTTTAAAACCAATTAAGAATTCTGATTGCACTGAAAAATATAACTCTGAAAGTATTGAAACGGAAAATGAGCAGAATTAAGTACTGAGTACCCAAATACTCAATATTTCAGCAACTCTACTCTGCTCGTTTGTGGGAAAAATTTTTTCTTACGTGTCTTGTATCAAAGAAAATGGTGCGGCAAATTTTTAAGCCTTTAGCCGTTAATTTTTGTTTAATCTTATTGTTCCTTAATATAAACTGTGCTACTCCCGAGCTGATCAACAAAAATGTCGAACGTGTTTTAGACTTATCCAGTCAATTGGCCAAAGAGTCACTGAAAATCAACGCTGCCGATGATGCCGGAAAACAATTTAGCAAGTATTCATTGGCCATACCCCAAGAACTGGCGTCGTCTCTGTCCTATATCTCTGTCAAGGATGGCAAGAAAAAGGAGTTGTTGGTACGCAAAGACGTTAAAGATGATTTAACTTATTTCAACGTTGAGTTGGCAAATGCCGCCAGCAGTCAGGATTTCTTTGTGGAATTGGTGTATAGTCGTGTTATTAAACCATATCCAGTGGAAATCAAACAATCGGAAAAGCAATTAGTTAAATATAATGGTCTTTTGTATTTCTATACACCTTACAAGACGGCCGAACAAAAAACTCAAGTTGTTTTAAGTTCCTCCAATGTGATTACCTACAATCAAACCAAGCCCTACAATTTAGCCGGTAGTAAGATTAAGTATGGACCGTATGAAAATATTGCAGGTGAGTTGGATAGAAGGATCATAAAAAACTAGTAAAATAGAAAATGTAAATTTTAGTTCAGTGGGCGTATTTTTTTTACAAACAAGTTTCCAGATTATTTTTTTATTCATACAAGAGATTATTGTAAGGAACAAATCAAGATTACCGGAACTGTTAATTTTTAACAATTTTTTTTTTAGCAAAATTTTTTACATTACTTTAATCACGAATAAAAATGCCACTGAATCACTATTATTTAAAAATCAAGTGTGCTAGTAATCATGATTTATGCCGTAGTTTAAAAATATAGTTTTTTTAATAAAAAAAAAAAACTATAAAAAATTAGTTCCTTAACACAAAACTAGTTTATCACGACACATTCAGTTTTTCACCACTAATTTAGTTTTTTTTTTTTATTTATGAATTTATTATTTTAAAATTTGAATTACATGTATGTTTAACTCTAATCCTGCGAAGGCATCTGGGTTGTCTGCAGGATATACTATAAAATAAAAGTAAATATTTCTCAAGAATAATTTGCGAAAATAATTTAATAAAAAAATGTACAAGGGATTTCATTGCAAATTTATGTAGTGTATTTTTAATAACATTTCTTTTATATACATTAGGTTGGTTTAATATACTAGTAGTTTTTTTTTCCTTATTTAGTTGGGTAAACTCACTATTATCTTTTGGGATTTTTTAGGTTACACGAGTATGTCTATTTGCTTGAATTCAACATTTAATGATGTAGCGATCTTTTTTATAACATCATTTGGTGGATTATTTTCATCAGGCACATTTTTTATTTAAAAGTTGTTCTAAATTAATTATACGTCCGTTCATCTCACACATTTCTTTTTCTTTATTGCTTTCACACAGCTCATCACTTTAATTGAAAGGTTGAAAAGAATATTTGTGATTGCGTTAAGAGCGACTTGCATGTTCGTATTGGTTTTATTGTTTTGGTTTATGGTTATCGCCAATTGCTGCATAGTTGTTTTTATATTACTTACATCAATTTGAAGAGATGATACATTCGATTTAAGTTCGTGACATTGTTATAAACAACGAATTTTTAAAACGTTTTGTTCCATCATTCTCATCTTCATCGCTTTGTTATTTGTGTTGATACTGTTGATGGCAATTATCATCAATTATAATATGGTATGCTGCTGGCAGATGTTTTTCTATTTTTACATTTATGACATCTCCATTGGGCTCTTCTGTCACTAGCAATGATCGCATAAGTTTTCTCTGATAACAAACAGCTTTGAGAAAAATGGTAAAAGGAGTTACATGCAAAGCATTTAACAAATTTTTCTGGTAGTTTACTATTACATTGAGAGCAGACTAATTTTTTTTATTTTCTGCTTTATTCTTTGCAAATAACAATTTATTAGAGTTTTATGATTTATTTTATTTGCATTTATTATTAAAAATACACTGTGTATTTCAGTACAAAAAAAAAAAAAAAACAACTAAGCTAAACTAGATTTTTGCGATAAAATTAGTTTTTCACCACAAATTTATTTTTTCGCCACAAATTTAGTTTTTTTTTTTTTTACCATAAAACTAGTTTTTCACCACAACTTTAGTTTTTAAAAAGAAAAAAAAATTTCGTCACAAACCAAAAATTTCGTTTTTCTCCACAAACTTAGTTCTTTACCACTAGTTTATTTTTTTCACTAAGAATTTAGTTTTTCGACACAAAATTAGTATTCACTTGAAAGTTAGTTTTTTTTTCTAAAAAATTAGTTTTTCACTACAAACATAGTTTTTCACCACAAATTTAGTTTTTCAGAAAAAAGAAATATTTTTTCATCACAAAACTAATTGGTCACCACAAGTAAATTTTTTTTATCACAAATTTAATTTTTGAGCACATTTTTTTTTATTTATTTATTTAGTAGTATTTAAATTCTTTTTTTTTACACGATTTAGATTTTTATTTATTTATTTTATTTATTTATTTTATTTATTTATTTTATTTATGCAATCAAAGTAATATTAAATCCTTCAAGGCAAATAAACAATATTACATAGGTAAAAAAAGCCTGAATAGAATATACTAAGTATAAAAATAAAACTAAATCTGAATTAAATTAAAATTGTTTGGCTCCCCAGCTACAAAGAATTTTAAAAAATAAGAGATTTAGTTTTTTTTTCCTTGCTACTCAACGGTAGTTAACGTTGTCAGTTAGCAAAAAAAACTGTACTCATCAACATTCAAACAAAAGTTGCACAAATAAATTTTTATATTTCATTAAAAAAGAAAAAAAAAAAAAACAATATAAATTTGTTTTCATTCTATTTATTTGTATTTTATATTTCTTCATTTATTTACATTTAAATATCCATAATCGTATTTTTGTTCATAAATTGGCGACACTTTTATCGACGTTAAAGTTAACATGTATAAGCGTAGAAACACAACCAATAACGGCAACGGCAGATTCATACAAATATGACTTTACATTGCCATTGAACGGCAAGCTGTTCGAATACAATTTATTTTATTTTCTTGACGGTATTTATTTATTCATTCATTCACAGTATTATAAAAAGCTTCATAAGGCCAAAATAAACTTATATTACAAAAATATAATCCTGAATAATTATTAAAATACAGAGAGAAAATGGGAATCATTTAAAGAAATATAATTAAACAAATAAAATATAATATTTATATATTAAAAATTATAATAAATAATAAAAAATAAGATTGATAATTTATATTTTACGCAAAACTTTGGCAATTATCTTGCCGTCCCGCTGCCGTTGTTATGTCAATTATTTCTCAATAGGAGGCAAACCGAAACGTTGCCGGCGTTGTTGTGTTTTAACACTAATTCTACAAATTAACTCCTAACGTATATAAATTTAAATTTTATATAAAATTGCCTATGAACGTTAGGAACAAAATACAGCTGTTAAAGCTTAGAGAAGAATTTCGTTTTTATTTTAAATGCTTAGCAGAATTGTCGGGTTTCTTTTACTCTTCCCAAGAAAACATAAATTTGTTCTAACATTTTTTTTTTTTCATTCTTCCAGCTCTCACCAAAGAGAATCTTTATATTCACTACGAAAACCAAAATCCCTTCATGACCGTCAATCGTTTGGAGCGTACCATACAGATCTCACACTGGGGCAATATTGCCGTCGAAGAAAACATTCAAATCACCCATTCTGGTGCCAAGCTAAAGGGCTCATTTTCACGCTATGAATTCCAAAAAGATGGTCGTTCTGGACAAGCTGCCGTAAAATCCTACAAAACTATGTTGCCCTCATCAGCATTTGGTGTCTACTATCGCGACAGTAACGGAAATATTTCCACTTCCAATATGAATATATTGCGTGAATATGTAGATGTTGAGTTGAGACCACGTTTCCCTTTGTTTGGCGGCTGGAAAACTCAATACACTTTAGGCTATAACATTCCCTCGTTCGAATATCTGTTTAATAATGGTGGTGATTATTTACTAAAAATGCGTCTCATTGATCACATTTTCGACGATATGTATATTGATGAAGCTGTTGTGAACATTATTTTACCTGAAGGTTGTACAAATATCAAACTTAAGACTCCTTATTCGGTAGAAAGAAAAGACGACGGTTTGACTTATACCTATTTGGATACATTTGGCAGACCAACGATAACATTTACCAAAAAGAATTTGGTTGAAAATCATATTGCCAACTTTGAGTTGCGCTATAATTTTTCGAAAATATTGCTATTGCAAGAGCCTCTATTAATTATAACTTTTGTTTTTATCATATTTATTTTAACGATTATATTCAAACGTTTAGATTTTTCAATTTCCACACATCCACATAAAGATTAAGGCATTTAAGAAATGTGTAATAAGATTAAATTTATAAATTTCCTCTTTTTTTAACAATAAATTTTTGAAATAGTTAAACCTCGTAAGTGGCAAAGAAAAAAAAAAGAATTATCCATAATATGGAAGCAGACAAAATTGGAATTTCTATAATTTGGGAAGAAAGAACGAGGTTTAATTGTTTAGTTTAGAACTAAATTAAGAAAATAGATTTTTTGTTGTTTAGAAAATATTTTAATTCGCTAATATGTTAAAAAGGGCGGCGTCTTCACGCCTCCACCCAGAGACCATCCGGATCATTGTGATCCCTTTATAAATACCACAAAAAACCTTAATAGTATAAGGCACTAGGAAGAAAGAAAAGTGTGGAACCTAAGACCCATCAATCAAACCTGATTACCTCTAAGTCACTTTATCCCTATTACGAACCCTATAAGGTAACTGAGTCCTTTACCCGTAACCTCCTCTATTTCGTGTAGAATATGGCTTCAAAACCAGTTCAGTCTACTACGCTGAAGCCGTACACAATGATAGAGTTTATGCTCCACTGTCACTAGCTCCTCCACATCATCGCACGTCCTACAAAAGTCTGACGTGCCAGTGTCCCACTTACTAGTCATATTGCGAGATGACTAGTAATCATGACAACAATGAGTTGGATTCTCACGACATGAGCAGAAGATGCTTCGAATCTGCTGGTTTAAGACGATGCCATAACGCTCTAGATACCTTGTAGTCCATTCTACTCCTCCAAGCATGATTTGTTCTTCCTTTAATGCCATGAAATATGACTAAATTGGAATCTTAACCGATACCTCCATAAAAGGCCTGTCCAGCTCCGAGCCCTTACGAACTAGCTCATCGGCTATTTCATTGACGAGAATGTCACAGTGACCGGGAACTCTTATTTTGTAGGCATTCATTAGCCTTCTAAATTCTTTTCTACACTCAAGCAATAATCTTGACCTAACACAATGACTTGTCGTTGCTAGTAGTGTTGTCTGACTATCCACATAGATAGTTACCTCAGTGTCCCTATCAACATTCTCCTTCAGTAATCCTAGGGACTAGTAAATGCCAAGAATTCGCAAATAATAAATAAATAATATAGCTTTTCAGAACAAAACCAAACCCAAACCGAATTTTCACATAAAACGGAATTCTCATAATAATCATAATCATTCTTGTTTTAACATTGGTATTTTACATCAAAAAATCGATTTTCATTATAAAGCTAGTTTTTTACCGCAAAAGAAGTTTTCACCTCTTAACTGGTTTTTTACCACAAAACAAGTTTTTCACCACAAAACTTGGTTTTCATTATAAATCAAGTTTTTCACCATAGAAGTTTTTCTCCGCAAAACAAGTTTTTCACCTCCGAACTGGTTTTTCAACACAAACCTATTTTATCACCACAAAACTTAGTTTTAACCATAAAACAAGTTTTCCACCACAAATATAGTTTTTCACCAAAAATTAAGTTTTTCACACAAAACGAGTTTTACCCCACAAAACCAGTTTTTTTTACCACAAAATTAGTTTTTACCATAAAAACAGTTTTTTTCTCACCTGCATATATAATGATGTAAATCTGTCTATTGTAATCAATTTTTAAAGAGTCCCAGTTATTGGATATATATATTTTATACATCAAATTATAGGGAATATTCCTTAGAATGGCACTAGTAAAAAGCAACAAAATCAGTCCATTAACTTCGTTTTTGCACAGAAAATTTGGAATCTTTTTTTTTAATGCTTTTGTGGAAGAAATGAAGAAAATCGGTTCTTTAGTAACTGAGATATCGGTCAAAACGTATTTTTTCTATATAAACTTCAGAATTCGTTTTTGTACAAATCTGTTGTAAATATTTTTTTAAAATTTTGGTTTTTTTGAATTAACCATATCGGTCCATAAACAACCGAGTTAAAGGAAAAAATCTGAAAAAAATTACACACACGAACATATATATAAAGCATTATAATGACTTTCACTGCTGTTGTTTTTTGTATAAGCAAGCAGTAGCTGCCGTTTGTATATACATACACATAATTATTTGTACGTATGTTTGGACGGTTTTTAGTTGAAAATAGAAGCATTATTGTTGTTTTTTGTATAAGCATGCTTCTACATACAAACACATATGTATATAAATTTAGTAGTCATCAGAAGCTATCAGTGTTGTTTGATTTTTTAAGGATGCAACGCTTGCTATAACAGTTTAATTTTGTATTTACATTTTTGTAGTTTGGGAAAAAAATGTAGATTATTTTTTTAGTATAAATGTAAAGCATACTTTAAGGCGTGAACTTTATTATTTGTTGATAAGATGTTGAAGGGATTATAAAAGATTCGGCACAGCCGAATATAGCACTCTAACTTGATTTTTACTTCACACTTTTTTTTAAGAACAAAAAAAAAAAAAAAAAAAAAAATTAAAGCATAAATTAAAAGTTTCTTTTATAAAAAATCCTATGTGTAAATTTTTTAAATTTCTTTTACCATTCTCGAACGCCAAAAGATATCGATTTTTTTTCAAATCATAAATTTTTAAATACCTTAACGGAAAATACAAAAATGAAAAAAGTTGTAAAAAAACACATAGGACTTTTTGTCAGCGCGCTGCCGATAGTTTATTTAAGATATTTTTAAAAATATAGAAAATTGATCGAAAAAGTTGAAATAAAAATATTTTGTTCATAAAAGTTTTTCGGCCGGGCTTAGGGACTTTCTTATTTATCTCTGTATGTCGAACACCGGCTTCGCTGAATAAACTTTTTTTGAAAATAAAAAATTTTTTAAGTTCCGGTATATCAATAAAAAAAATCCTCTCAAGGATTCAATGGATATGGTCGAATTATATATCATTAGAGAGGTATTTGAATGTGCTTTTAAACGGTACTCATATAATTTAAATCGAATGTGTATTAAATATAGATATTTAGAAAAATATATTAAACTAAGAGGGAGCGGGCAAAATTTGTTACATTACGTTAATCACAATCATTATAAACATTTTTTTAAAAAATCAAGTTGGCCGGTGATCTTAATTTAAGCCAAAATTGTCATACATATAATATGATGAAAATGATCCATATTTTACGAAATACCCAATTCCATTCCCACAAAAAACTAAAAACATTTTGAAATCCCCGATTTGTGTACAAATTCATATTATAGTAATCTGGCAATACTGAATTTAGCAAAACGTCAAATCGATATAAAAAACTACGAATGCATGTTGTGTGGCAAAAAAAAAAGATCTACTCACAATAAACCGTGCTCTCGACCAAAAATTGTGAATTAAATACGCTACAGAAATGCATCCAGATTTGACCGAAAGAATTTTACAACATTTGGAGAATGTCGATAAAGTAGACACGTTGGATTTGGTTGAGGTATTTGGTGTGGATCATCAAAAGGTTGTGGGTGCCTTGAAATCAATACAAGCGCATGGTGAGTTGGTCAATGCAGAGACAACGTCACGCAAAACTCTAGAAGTAACCGAAGAGGGTCAATTGGTGGTAGCCAATGGTAGTCATGAAGCTGTGCTCTATAATGCCGTACCGGCTGAGGGCATTACGCAGGCGGAGTTAATGAAAAGTAGTCCGAATTCCAAGGTGGGTTTTAGCAAAGCCATGTCTCAGGGTTGGATAATGGTAGATAAAACAGTAAATCCTCCTTTGGTTAAACGCAAAGTGGATAAAATAGAGGATAGCGTACAACAAAATTTAATAGCCATTGTAAATGGTAAAACAGATTTGGCTGCCAATTTAGTGACGGAATACAAGAAACGTAAACTTTTGCAAGAAATCACCACAAAAAGTTTCATTTTAACAAAAGGTCCTGAATTTGCTACTACCTTAACTAAATTGGAAACCGATTTGACGGTCGATATGTTGGCTTCTGGTTTATGGAAGGAATTGAAATTCAAGTCATACAATTTTGATGCTTTGGGTGCTCCTCCGGCAAGAGGCCATTTACATCCTTTGCTAAAAGTACGCACTGAATTTAGACAAATCTTTTTGGAAATGGGATTCTCTGAAATGCCCACTAATAACTATGTAGAATCTTCTTTCTGGAACTTTGATGCTTTATACCAGCCCCAACAGCATCCAGCCCGTGATGCTCACGATACATTCTTTATCAATCATCCAGCCAAAAGTTACAAATTTCCCCAGGATTATTTGCAGCGTGTAAAAGAGGTACATTCCAAGGGAGGCTATGGTTCTCAGGGTTATGGCTACGACTGGAAATTAGAGGAGGCCCAAAAAAATCTTTTACGTACTCACACCACAGCCGTAAGTGCACGCATGTTGTACAAGTTGGCCAATCAACCTGAGGGCTTTAAGCCAGCCAAATATTTCAGTATCGATAAAGTTTTCCGTAATGAAACTTTGGATGCTACTCATTTGGCTGAATTCCATCAAGTGGAGGGTGTCATAGCCGATGTTGGTTTAACTTTGGGCGATTTGATAGGTACTCTATATGAATTTTTCCGTAAATTGGGAATTACTCAGCTGGAATTCAAGCCAGCTTATAATCCCTACACCGAACCCAGTATGGAGATTTTCTGTTTCCATCCTGGTCTAAATAAATGGATTGAGGTGGGTAATTCGGGTGTTTTCCGACCGGAAATGTTGCTGCCTATGGGTTTGCCGGAAAATGTCAATGTTATTGCATGGGGTTTATCACTGGAAAGACCTACCATGGTTAAATATGGCATTAATAATATAAGAGATTTAGTAGGACCTAAAGTGGATTTGAAAATGGTGGAAGAAGGTCCTATATGCCGTTTGGAAAAGGCTTAAAAAATTTTTGTGCTTAAAATTTAAAATGAAATAAAGTATATTTATTAAAATGTTAAAAAGAAGTTACTTATTTAAATTTGTGTGTATTTAATTTTATTTCTTTTCTTTTTGCTAAATATAATTTGACTAAGGAATAATAGTTTTTATTAATATCAAGTTATGTATTTCAAGGCGAAAGTGATTCGAATTTTTAAATCTTATACCTAGATATTCGAAAATATTTTCTTTTGAATCCAATTCACCATAACCTCTCAGGGTACTTAAAGAAAGTTATTTTTTTTAATGTTTAATATAAAAGAAGGAAAAAATAAACATAAAATTAGAGTTTTTATGTTTTTGTTTGAATATTAAAGAAAAACGTTATTTATATTGCCATAAACTAAATAAACACAAAAAGTATTTGTTGAAACTTTGAATAAGTTCTATTAACTCTCTAACACTATAAATAACCTTTAAAAGTAACTGACCGTTATATTGTCACCTCTTACTCACCTCGAAATACAATCCTGTTTGCATATTGACAAGTTATCATTTCCTTGTGAATAACTGCAGAAAAATGCAATTTCACCACAAGTGTTTGTATTTTTATTTTTAATGCGTCATTAATTATTATTTCTTTTTTTCTCAGTGATTTTTATTTGATTTATTATTTGACATTTTAATTATTAAAAAAATTAAATGTTGGTACAATACAGTCCATTTGATAGTAATAAAACACCAGAAATTTCTGTAAAAAATTAAACGATTGTGCAATACAATTATTTTGTTTCGACATTATCTGCCACCAAAACAAAGCAGAATTCCATGGATCTTAATATAGCATTAGCAACAACCACAACACCGCCTGCAATTGTGAACAGTAATCAATTATTGTTAAATGCCATTAAAAATAAATTTTCGGCACAAACAGCCACGGAAGCAGCTGCCTTTAGTCCTCCGAAATTTAATATACCCTTATTGAAAATACCCGGTGGTGAAAATTTACCTGCATGTAAGACTTTTAATGACACAAAAACCAACCAGCTTAGCAATAATACTCCAACAAGTCAGTTAAATCAATTTTTATTAAAACAATTACAAGAAAAACATACAAATAATTGTTTAACTAAAGAGAGCAATACACAATTTGTATTGCCTCAGTTACAAACCTCGAAAATTAGTAAATTTGAATTACCTTCTAATGTTAGCAGTTTAACATCCAGCTTAAAAAAATTACAAGTACAACAGCCAGTTCAAGAAGGCCGAATAAGTTTAAATAAAACTCCAGCTATAGATCTAACTACAGCTTTGGCATCTAAACTTCATAACCATCAGGGCACACCACCTACTAGAGATTTTGTTAAACCTTCGGCAAATAACCATGAGGATGAAAACTTTGATATACCCTTTATAGACTGTGATCGTTTGGATGATAATACACGCAAATGTGATTTTATTTTACCCACTTCTAATGCATATTGTACCACGGATATTTCGCAATTATTGCTACAGCATTCCTTTGTTGAAGAACCTTCCGCTATAGGACGATTTCTTAGTGCCCACGATCAAAAGTATTTAGCACCTTTACCTTTGAAATGTTTAACGGCCGAATATCGCAAACAAAAGGTGAAACATTATATTAAACCATTTGAATTTGATACAAAATCGCCAGATGATTTGGTTTTAGAAGCTTTAAATAAATATCAAAGACATCATTATAATTGAGATTTAAGGTAATAAAAAAATTCATGAATAAAGGCTTGACAACATTTTTGTGAGCAAAGTTGGCTTACAAAATTACATACATATATATTTTTTTGTAGGATTTCTTGTCCGAAGAAATTTTAGTTCTTTAAGTTTTTTAAATTAAAAATTATTAAATTAATAAATTAAAGAAAAAATTAAAATGAAATTGTTTTAACTTTTTGAAAGAAATATAATAAATAACTCAAGCATACTCTGAGGCAGTGTTGCCATTTTATCATTTTTTCTGCAAGATTTATCAGAATGGATTGGCAATTATTAAAAAAAGTCTGCTAAATGCTCTATCATTCATAATCGATCTACGTTCAGCAGTTTTTTAGTACACATATTTTTTTAAATTTAATTAATTGTTTTCTAAATCTCAAAAGACACAATATATCTGTAAAAATATTTACAAAGATATGGTATTAATTAAAAATAGCAGGAACATTCCTAACTCGTTGGATGCCCACAATAAAAAGAATATGTGAGTAATGATTAGAACTTAAGACGCATTTCGGTATTGCATATACAAATGAAAAATGTTACACAGCAAACATTTTGTATAAGCTTTATCAAAATTAAAAATTATTTTAGAAGAATTAAGAAATTTAAACAAAGCTTTACAGGTAATAAAAAGCTACCTTTAACAATTTTAAATGATTTATTATCCCATGTACCATCAATTGCAAATAAAATATATGTTAGAGAAACAGTTATTGAAATTATTACATAAAATATCGAAAAACTCAGCCCAGCGTTACCATTGAGAATTTCTAGTGTCCAAAACTGGGAATTTCAAAAAATAAAGTCGCCAAAAAGGGCCGAGTGCTTCAATAACTTGAAAATTGTTTATTTGATAAAAACAATAAATATTGTATTTTAAGAAAAACTACTAAAATCAATTTTAACAATAACAAAATAATTTACTTATAATAATTTTTAGTATTACAAAAAATAAAGATTTAATCATAAAAATGGTTAACAAAAATTCTCCTTTTATTAAACTTCTGCACGAGGTCTTCACTCGGACTCCTGTATTAAAAATCCCCGTCTAATAAATTGAGGACTGAAAACATAGATTCACAAATTTTGTACGTTGGATAATTTATTTTTCATTAGTGATAATTAAGAAAAAAAAATTGTTCCGCCGAGGCTCTGCTATGAGCCAAAGTAAAAATACCAATTAGGATATAAGTATTCATCAAATCTATTTTTCAATTTTTCTACTCCGGTCCAAAAAGATTCGGCATGTTTTGAACAGCTGTTTTTAAACTTTATCATTGGCTTAATTTTTTAACATTTTGAGTTCATTTATAAATTCTTCGGCGTATTTTTTTTTACATCACTGTACTGTGAAACAATCTCAAAATAATTAATTCCCAACGTGGGCATTAATATATGTATAATGGGTCGAGAAATTTGAAACAATTTAGTTTCTCGACATTTATCACATAGTCTTAAAAAGTCGCCACTTAGTTCCATTTTAAAAAAGGGGCCAAAACATAATGTTGCCTCAGCCTTGGATATTCGTTTGAAAATCTTATTAAAGTAAAAAATAATATGAAACTATTTTCTGAAAATGAAGAACTTTGTAATTATACATGTATTCATTTTACAAAAGAACTAGTTTCTGAATTAGTAAATCGATTACAAAAAAAAAAAAAAAAAAAAAAAAAAAAAAAAATCTAAACAAAAAATAAGTATGTTTTCTATTGAAAACACTTAAACAAAGAGACTAAACCTCCAATTATTTAGTTTTTAAGAGAAATCAAAATAAATGATAAAGATATCGAATTAATAATATTAATTTTTACACTTATATACACTTATGAAATGCTTCGTTTTACAGTTTAAAACTTAAGTTGACAAGAAAATAAACCAATAAATTAAAAAAAAAAAAAATTGGAAATAACTTGAAAGATTTAAAGATATCTTTAGCTTATGTGCTGTAAAATTAAAAAGATCTTGGTGTAAAATATTAACCACAAAGAAGATGTAAATTTAGAGCGTATTTTAAAATATTTTTTAAATTTAAATAATTTTATTAGATTTTTTTTATTTATTTTTAATAAATATTTTTAAGACGTCAAACAATTTTCATACTTAGGTAAAACTTAAGCAATGGAGAAAGAACACCTAAGTTTTCAATCATAAAACAATTATATATAAAAAACGATAGTGTAAAATATTGCTTTCAATATATGATTATTTTTATACGAATGTTAAAATATATACATATTTATATTTTCTTAAATTTCTTTCCTTTTGTAAAATATATGTATTTTGTATTAATAATAATTATATCCCTCATTTTGATATAATACATTTCGAATTCAATTTAAACGTGGGTAAAACATTGTATTTAGCAGATTTTAGCGTATTATTTTTAGGAATTTAGCAAATGAAATCGAGAATTTTTTTGCAACACTACTCTAAGAAAGAGATAAATTTTATTTGTTCGAAAAACCGTTAAAATAACCAGATTCCCAACAAAATCATATGGCAGCCTTGAAATTTAAAATATTCTGTAAATATAATCTAAATATATCAAAAAATATTTTTTTACTTAAAAAAAAAAAAAATATAAAAATTAGAATATTACAAATTCTCTAGTTTCTTATTTTTTTATATCCTTTTTATTGTAAATTTTTGTTTACCATTTTCTAATCTCTGTTACAAACTTATTTTTCTGGTTTTTTATTTCTATTTTAATAGAATTATATTTACAACTAACTAAGATAATAATTATTATTACTTTTTAATTGAAATTAATAAAATTTTAAGCTTATACTAAAGGTCTATATATATATATATTTTTATTTTCTGTTTGCTTAAAGATTTTGTTTTCAATAATTTTTCAGTTCTTTTGTAGTAATAATAAAAAATAATTTATATAATAAAAAATAATAAATTAAGTTAGGAAAATGTAAGGCTAAAACATAAAAAGGAATACTGTGTAATTGAAAAACAAATAAAAGCAATTTATGAAAGTAAATAAATGATGGCTGGGTAAGGAAATAAATGAAGACTAGAGAGAAAATGTGTGTGTGGTGGAATGTTATATAATAGTCAATAATATTTTTATATAATAAGTATAAAGTATAATAATATAAATGTGATTTTCTTTTATGACTTATAATATTTTGTTTATATTTGAGTGTATTTTAAAAAGGAAGTTTTTGTTTAAATTTGCTTTAAATCAACTTATATGGTAGATATAATGTATAATTATAATGAAAAATCTTGTATAGATTTTTTTTTTTTTAATTTTAGCAAAATCATTTCTTTCAAATGGAATTTATAAGAAATTATTTTTTTTTCACAAAGAAGATATATTTCTGCATAAATGGAACTTAAAAGGATCTATACAAAAAAGCACTTTATTTATGAAAAAGTATATTTAAAAACAGTATATTTAGAAAAAGTATACATTTTTCCAAAAAAAAAAGTACTTTTTTAAGTATTTTTTTTTTACAAAAAAAAGTACCTTTACACCAAACAAATTACAAAAAAAGTACCATTTTACAAAAAAAGAAAAAAATACCAATGAAGTACATTTTAACAAAGAGTAAAAAAAAGTACCACTATTATGTAAACGTTTTTACCAAAAGGTACATTTTTGCCAAAAAAAGTTCCTTTTTAACAAAAAAAAAAAATACATTTTTTCCAAAAAGTATCTTTTTGCAAAAAAGGATTTTATTTAAAAAAAGTACTTTTTACCAAAATTACAAAAGGCAATATATTTAAAAAAAGTACCTTTTCACAAAAAATACTTTACTCATAGATGAACCTTTTTACCAAAATAGTACCGTTTTATCAAGAAAAGTGATTTTTTAACAAAAAAAAAGTACTTCTTTAACAAAAATAGTACTTTTTGCAAAAAGTACCCTTAACAAAAAAAGTACCTTATTTAAAAAAAGCACTTTTCTACCAAAAGTACAAAAAAGCAATTTTTACAAAAAAAAAAATACTTTTTTACACTTTTTTATAAAGATTACCTTCTCCTGAAAATACTTTTTCATAAAAAAATAATAATAATAAAATACTAAAAATACAAAAAAAGTTCTACAAAAAGTACCTTTTTATTAAAACGTAAATTTTTTCCAATAAAATGCCTTTTGAAAAAAATACATTTTTACAAAAATAGTACCTTTCACAAAAAATCACATTTTTACATAAAAGTACCTTCTAACCAAAAAAGGACTTATTTATCAAAAAAGTACTTTTTTACAAAACGAGTACATTTTTCAAAAAAATATTTTTTTACTATAAAAAAAATACCTTTTTAAAAAAAATATCGCTCATATGTATTTAAGAAGTACATATTTACCAAAAAAAAAAAAAAAATACTTTTTACTGAAAAAATAACCTTTTTACTAAAAAAAAGTACCTATTTACCAAAAAGTACCTTTTTATCCAAGAAGTACCTTAACAAAAAAAAAAAAAAAAATCTCATAAATTCCATTTCCAAACTTTTTATAACTTTCTCTGCAATCCATAACTCACTCTACCTCGCTTTTACTTTAATTCCGCCCAAACTTGGGGATGTTTTTGTCTCATATGATAATTAAGAGCACTGTTTTGTTTATATGAACGTGGACAATATTTGCAAGCAATACGCTTTTGTCCACCGCCACCACCTCCACTGCTATTATTTGCTCCTGCCAATAAACTAGTGCTAGTCTCACTCTCATCATCCTCTTCATCTGTAGCCAAATCAACACATTCTGTTGCCTCAGCGCCGCCTTCTTGACCCATATTTTCATAGGTTATATCCAAAGGATTTACCTCATTGCTATTTAAAGATTTCGAACGTTGTTTTTCCACCTGTATGCGTATTTCTGGATATTCTTCACACGAAGGACAAGCATAGGGACGTCTTTGAGTTTGGGTTGAAGAAAATTCTTCTTTGCAAAAATCGCAACGATATTGACAATGTAATTTCAAATGATTTGATAAATGATGCTTTTGCCGAAAACGTTTATTACAATAATTACAACCATAAGGTCGTTCTTCCGAATGTGTGGACAAATGTTCATCTCTTTCTTGGTCACTTTTAAGAATTTTCGCACACACCATACAGGGGAAACAAGTATCACTTTCATGATTTAGAACATGAGTAATAAATTGATTTTCTGTACCATAAATCATGGGACACAAAGGACAATTATATTGTACCTCTTTAGTATGGGTATTCATGTGATAACGTATGGCCTGTTTGGATTTAAAGGCCTTACTGCAATACTGACACTTGTAGGGTGTTACATTGGAATGTTTAATCATATGATTGCGATATAGTGAATAATATTGAAATGTTTTATCGCATAGATTACAATAAGCCTTTCCGCGTACATGTGAGCGATATTTTTTAATGCCACTTTTACCTTCTCCGCCACCACTGATGCCACCACCATCACCGATAGTTTCATCCATAGAACTTGATCTTAAAAATAATAAATTATCATCATCCATGCCCTCCATCATTTCATCATTATCATCTTCTATCAACTCAACACCATCTTCATCATCTTCCATTTCATAATCAAATAATTCATTTCTTACTTCGTCGTTGTTTTTTTTGCCATTATTCTGGTCATCTTCATCATCTAAAAGATCTACTACAAATTTATTTTTTTGTATTTTCCTAGGTATAGGCTCTTTTGTATTGTTGCTGGGACGTTGTTGGGTTTTTAAATTGGCCTTGGATTTTACACCATTATTGGGAGGCATTTCATCGGATTCAGTGTGTACATTTACATCCAAATAGCTTGTACAATCGAAATACTAGATAGAGAGGGGAAAGGAATAATTAGTTTTGTTATTAAATTAATCAAGGATGTAAGGGTAATAATTAGACATTTAAAAGAACATTGATGTTTTTTGTGTAAAATAAAGTTTAATAGTTTCGTTTTCAGATAAATAACAATAAGATAAAAATGTTCTTTAAGACAAAGTACACATCCAATATGAATTTATCCTTTAATGTTGAGGCAGATGTTGTTACAATAAGGAGATATACGGTATTTGAAATTAAATGTAAGCAATATGACAAACGAATCGAATGTGGGCCGAAGGAGTTCTGAGATCATAGAGGAAGACTATTAATCAAAGTTGTTTGGTAGTACGCTTTGGTAAAGATGAACGAGCTACATAGACTATATTTTCCATTTATTACACAAATAGATAAAAGGAACTGTGTATATGAAGGCTATGCATTGTTAATAGAGGGATTTAAACGGTGTGAGGAGAGTCCATATATCAGAACGAGATATCCATCTATCGTACAGGCTTTCGAATGAAAGTAGCATGCTACATACTAACACACTGGTAGTCTTAGGTTATAAAAATATAGGCTGGTGATTGTAGGAAAGCTCTTAGCGAGCTAATGGACCATTATAGGGTTATGTCATGCTGGGTTACGGGTCAATACAATATCGAAGGGGATGAAATTGTTAACGAACTTAGCATATGATGTATCACAGATACAAGATTTGGTAAAATCCCCTTTAGTGAAAGAATGGGTCTTGAAAAGTACCAACAATGCCTGGAGTAACAGAGGTGTACTGCAGGCAGACATGGGCTCTATGGCTCATATAAGACATAGCATACCGCTTCGCACTAATCTTTACATAAAAAAAAATACAGTTTTCTAATTGAATTTTTTTTTTCAAAAAAGTACCGTTTTACAGAAAAAAGTACCTTTTTACCAAAAAAATTACCTTTGAAAAAAGTACCTTTTTACCAAAAAAAAGAAAAATTACCTTTGCAAAAAAGTACCTTTTTACAAAATAGTACCATTTAAAAAAAAGTACCTGAAAAATATACCTTCATAGAAACAAAAGTACCTTTTTAAAAAAAGTTAATTTTTACAAAAAAAAGTACCTTTTTGCAGAAAGTGCCCTTTCTTCAAAAAAGTGCCTTTTTAAAAAAGTATACCCTTATACAAAAAAAATCCTTTTTACAAAAACAGTATCTTTTTACAAAAAAGTTAAATTTTACCAAAAAAAAAAAAAAAAAATTAAAAACAAATAATAATAATAAATTTTCTTTTTTAGCTTTGTAAAATCACATTTTTACAAAACAAAAAGTTCTATTTTAATTATTAAAAAAATTTAATAAGAAATTGTTATTTTCTAAAAAAGACCTCTTCTTAAAATAATGGAAAAATAATTTTCCTTTTTATAAAAAAAGTACCTTTTTATAAAACAAAATTAGTGTTGTGTTTTATTCAAATTTATCTATTCCAAGAAAATGTCCCTTCCTTCTTTATATTTCTAAAATTTATTTCCTTTAAGGGTTAAATTGTAATTCCTTGTGATCATAAAAAGTAAATGTAATTTTTTTTACGATTTTATTTTATGAAATTTTTTATTATAAAAATTTCAACCCTTAATTAGGTCGTATAAATTAAAGAAAACAAAACATCATTTTCACCATTCAACGCCATAAAAAATGAAAAACCTGACAAGCAAATTTCAACAAAAACAACAGAAAATCGTATAAAAACTAAAAGAGGAAGAACTTTTTTTAAAGAAAAATCATCAAACAAACAAGCAAGCACAACTGTAGAGAAAATTTTTTCGTAAAAAAAAAAAATGATTAAAGAAAGAAAAATCGATACACATGCAGGGAATTAAAAAAAAAATAAACCATCATTGTAAGCAATGAGACACTTTTTAGAAAAATTGAATTATGGAAATTTTTTTTATAAACTACATTTAAGAAGTAATATAATATGAAAGAAATGCAAAATATAAAAAGGAAAATTTTAAGACTAACCTCTAAATTAGAGGTGCTATTTACATTTAATGTAGTCTTATTATTGTTTTGGGCCTGAGAAGAGACCTGTTTAATGCTGGGTATAAGCTGAGATGAAAATGAATTTATTAAGTCTTGATTTAAGGTTGATTTTTGATAAGATTTTAAAGAGGAGTGTTAAACAAAATTACATTTTATAATTAAAATTGTGCTTACATCTTGATCTTGATTATTATAGGAATCATCTGGATTATGATTATTATAAATATCCGGTATATTTTCTTCATTTTCATAGTCTTCATTTTCCTCACCGTCTTCATGATATTGTTCCGGCATATGTTTGTATTTAATGTGACATACAAATTCTCCTATATCACGTGTGGTCTTTTGGCAAAAGGTACAAACAAAAGTCCATTTTCGGGCATTGTTGGTAACAAATATTTCGCCACATTTTGAAGTCCCTACAGCGGTTGGTGGTTGCCTTAGTTGACGAGAATGTTGCATTAAAGGTGTTGCTGGGGTATTATTTAATTTTTTATTCATATAATGTACAGGAGTATGGACACGAAAACGTTTATTACCCACTTTATAAGGGGGTAATTGTGTATGGTCAATATTATCATCATCATCTAATAGTTCGGTGGTCGTACTATTAGTTGTTGGTGCTTGGATACGAAAACGTTTATTGCCTACTTTATAGGGTGTTAAATCATTATTATCATCAGCTTGCAATTGTTCGGTGGCTGTATTACTGGTTCTTTTAACACTTTGATTTAATGCTGGTTGTTGTAGTTTTTGTTGCGGCTTTTGAGGCTGCTGTAAAAGATATTGTTCTTTCAAACGTAAATTTAATTGCTTGGCTTCATTGGCCACTTTTAAAGCAGCTTGTGTCTTTTCCACAATAGCTTTTGGCCCCAACGATGCACTACTAACACCACCACTACTCGCCACACTGCCACCGCTTGCCGTAGCTGCTCCACCACTACCACCACCACTATTTGACACAATACCACCACCTTCTTTTATTTGTGGTTTTATATCTTCTTCTTCAATTTTTTCCGTTTTTATAACAATTCCCGACATTTTCTTTATTTTTTTTCTCTTAGAATTTCTTGATTGTTTAATTAATTTTCATAATTAATGGAAAAAATTTCGATATTTTCAACAAAATTTTCACTTGCACTCAATAGATACGAAAAATCGGTTTATAACAGCTGTCAAATAGGCTGTAGTATGGTTGCGTGTGTGTGAGAGCGAGTAAGTTAGCCTAAATGAGTGTGAGAGACAAAAAGAGTGTGAGAGACAAAAAGAGTGTGAGATTTGAAAAGAGACCTGAGCCGAACAATTTTAATGGCTGCGGCGGCTTTTGTGAAAATTTTTATTAACTGTTAGACGGCGGAAAAGTTAATATAGCAACGGTTCACAAATGGGTTCCACGTCCACTTATGTGTAAGGGGTGACGAAAACCGTTTCTTTGAACATAAAATTGTAAATATTTCTCAAAAGATTGATAACACATATTTTTGTATTACTAATAAAATGTTTTGAAGTTATTTATGGACTTAGATTAAGAGCTCATGTATCTGCATATTTGAATTGTACTTTTGATGATTATCTTAAGTTTCACTTGTTATATATCTTTCTAGAATTAATAAATTTCAAAACCCGGAATGCATTGTATGAAGGATATTATTTACAAGATCTCTTAGAAATCCTCAAATAACACCTGCAGATAAGTATAACCATTTTTTTATATTATGTTAAATCTTAAATAAGGGGAACACGTATTCTAATAAATCCTATAAGATATCATTATTTTCAATCAGTCACAATATAGCCTTTATACGCACCTCTTACTCGCAATTAAAAATATTGCGATACGAAAAATTTGCTGTATAAACGGTGAGTTAATATTTTATTTGCAAGTTAGTAACTCACGAAAACTAATCATGAGTAGTGAAACTAATTGCAAATAAAGCATATGGCGTTGCCACTTTCTTTCCCATACGGCACGACAAATGAGGAAAAATATTTCTTTATGTAATCTGCGTATAACATAGTGTCTACATTAGAGATTTTTTTATCGAGACAAACGTCAAACTTAACGCGAATTTGTGGAAGGTGGCAACAGTTACACAAAAACAGCAATATAGCGTTTTCATTATTGTTTTTCATATATACAGTTTGACAATTGTAACAACCAAAATAATAATCAGCTGTTTAACTAAGGTTACCTTGTATATATTCGCACTGGTTTTGACGTTTGTTTTGATAAAAATTTATTTAATGTAGACACTAGGTAACGTAGTGCCTATATTAGAATAATTTTTATTAAGACAAACGTCAAAATCACTGCGAATTTAGGTAACTTCAGTTAAACTGCTGGTTATTATTTTTGGTTGTTACAACTGTCATACAGCATGTATAAAAAATATTAATGAGTTCGCCTTATTGTTTTTTTTTTTGCAACTGTTGCCACCTTCTATAAATTTTGGTTAATTTTGGCGTTTGTCTTGATAAAAAAAAGTTCTAATATAGACACTACGTAAACAGTGAGTTATTTATTTGAAATAGTCGTACGTATAAACGTAATATAATAAACATGTATTTAAGAAATTCGCACCTTTTTAGCACAATTTTTATAAAAATATTTTTTAACATTGTTTTTTTTTAGGAATTTCCGAAATATACAAGGACACACACATACAAACTTTCGTGTATGAGTATTTTTATTTTTTGTTGACAGCTCATCTTATAATATGTTTGCATAGAGAAATATCATCACACAGTCTCATAATACAACATATAATACTAATATTTAAATCTACACATGAGATAATTCTCTCAGAGAGCGAATTTGACATTCTGACAGAAAAATCTTATATATTAGTTCTGTTCCATAACTTGTCAAATTTACAGGTTTTAGTCAGATATCGTTAGAAAAACAACAAAATACGAATAAATTCGTAACACTTTCTGCAAATTCTGATTAAACTTACAAGTCTGGTGGTTGCTGCAACGTCTAGATGGGCCGTAATAAAATATATAAATAATCTTTTGTTGTACATTAAAGTACATCGATTTGTATGACGACAAAAAAAATGTTGCAAATATACCCCTCTAAAATTGAAGATTGATATGCTATAAATTAATCCCCAAAATTCACTAAAATAAAAAAAAATAAAAACTGCCAAAACGGGGAAAAAATCACTATAACGAAAAAACTCCATAATGAAAAAACGGCGAATGAAAAAACGCCGAAATTAAATAAATTTGCAAAAGGAAAAAACGTCAAAAAAGCCGAATCTTTTATACCCTTCACCACTTTATTAATAAAAAGAAATAGTATGCCTTAATATTTTAATATTTACACTTAAAAAAATTATACAAGCATTTGTTCCAAAAGCAAAGCTTGCTTAAAAATAACAATTTTATAAACATATATATATATATATATATATATATACACCAAAAGGAAAGTGAAAAATAAACAAAAAAAATAATAATAATAATAAATAATACAAATTTCTAAAACGAAAAAAAAACCAGAAGAAAGAAAACGCCAAAATAAAAATTAAAAAACAAAAATCCAACATAAAAACATCAACAAAACTGAAAAGGGTTGTTACAGTTACTCAGTTTTATTCGCCCTCTCTTCTTTATGAATTTTAGGAGAGAAAAAAAGAGTTTGTTTAAACTCGTGTCTTGTTTTTGTATTTAATTTTCGCAGGTTCCATAACATTTTTAAATTTGGAAAAAAATATTTGAAAAAGATTATTGAAAGGTATTTATTTACTTTACAAATTACAATTGGTCCAGTATTTTATTAGTTAAAAGATTTTACACAACTTTTTTATTTTAATTGTTTAAAAATAAATGAAATTAAGACATTTTTGTAATTTTTATTGCGATCTTTTTTATTCTTCGCACATTATGAATTTATACTTAAATTATAGTATTTTTATTTTTTTCAACCTCCTTCCTATTCCTCTTCATCTGAATCAAAAACATGCTTCTTTTCCGCCAATGATCTTTGAAATTCCACTTTTTGCTTGATGTCCGGCTCTTTTTCACAACTGGGGCAAACATAGGGTGGATGTAAAGTTAGTTTGGAATTAAAAATTGCAGGACAAAAATAACAATTATATTGTCCATGACATTTTTTATGATGTGTTAATATATGCATTTTTCTAAAACGTCTCGAACACACATCACAATCATAGGGTAACTCTTCGGCATGAGTATTCCAATGTTTCAAACGCTCTTGATCGGTGCTAAATACTATACCACACACCTGACACGGATGACAGGTATCACTTTTATGCGTCATAACATGTTTTAGAAAATGTGATACTACATGATTTTTTACCGGACATACGGGACATTTAAAATGACAATCTTTATCATGAAAACGTTTGTGAGCCAATAAACCTTGAAATGTTTGAAAGGCTTTATCACATTTTTTACATTTGTGGCGTAATTTTCGAGCGTATTTTTCATCATGAACTTGAGATTGATGATAATTTACACCACGTTGACTTTTAAAATCTCTGGGACAATATTGACATTGGAAGGGATATTTACGTACGTAATTCTTAAATATATTAGTATTACTAGTACTGGCTACTACTCCTACTCCGGTATTAAATTGGAGTTCATTGTTCTGTTCTTCCTCCTCCTCGTCCTCATCTTCTTCTTCACCACTACTGGGTATATAATTTGATTCTGTTTCAGAAACATTATCTGGTTCTACCTCATCAGCATCGTTAGTCGTGCTATCATTGTTGATAATAAATTCTCTATCTTTATTACCAGTTTCTTCATCGTCGTTTATATAAACGACTTCTATGATTTCTTTTTTATTTTCTTGCTCATTTTCCTGGTCGCCTAAATTTGTTATGGCAAAAAAATCGTTTGTAATTATGTTGTTAGAATTCTAAAAAGGAAAAAACGGATTTGAAATTATAATTTTAAAAGAAATTTTTGTAATGTTAAAACTATAATTATAAATAAACGAAAAACTATTTTATAGATTAGCGTACAATGTGGCCTTTAAACTAACTAAACTATTTTAAAATAAAAACACATATTGTTATTTTTTTTTTTAATTTTATTGGTTAATTTAAAACATCTATTTAATAAAAAAGTCTTATTCTAAAGTCCTTTTAAACATTTGCTGAATAACCCTTTGCTGATCTTTCATATACAACTTGTCTCTTAACATTGGGTTTCTCCCTACAATTACCACAAACATAGGGAGATTTTTGAGATTGTTCTGCATTGAATACCTGACCACAAAAATTACAACGATATTGATAGTGTGTCTTTAAATGATGTACTAAATATTGTTCTTTACGAAAACGACGATAACAAAATTCACAAGAATATGGAAATTCTTTGGCGTGTGTCTTCCAATGTTTTATACGTTCCTCATTACTAGCAAATACTTTACCACAGACTTGACAAGGAAAACATATATTACTTTCGTGTGTTAATACATGATTGACATAAAAATTTTGTAAATATTTTGATTTGCAAACGGGACATTGTATGAAATTCTTGTCATTATGAGTTTTTAGATGATTTGTTAAACCATTAACACTTCTATAAGTTTTTTGACAATAACGACATGTATACATTGTTGGTTCATCGTATTTTTCGCCATGAACTTTTAACATATGATAAGTTAATATATGTTTAGAATAGATTTGTAAATTACAAATTTTACATTTATATGATGCCGGACATAAGGGTTTTTCCTTATCAGGAATTTGTCGATATTTGTTATCTTGAGCTATTCTTGTCTTTTTTTGCGAAGATATGATATTTTTATTTGAATTATCATCATCGTCTGTTAAAGAATCATCAGAAGAAGAAATATCACTATCAACTTTATAGGAAACATCATCAGAACAATTATCACTGTCAGTGTTAGGTGTATCGTCATCATTATGGCTATCCTTGTTTATATAAAATATATGTTTTATTTCTTTCTCTTGCTCTATAACCTTTTCTTTTTCCTCTAACGATTGTGGCTCTTCTTTTGGTATTAACTCTAAAGATTCTTCAGGTTCCTTCTTCGGTATTATTTCTGGAAATTCTTTCGTATTTATCCCAAATGGTTTTGCTGATGGTATGACGTTCTAAAATGCAAAAAAATAAATTTATACTTTTTAAATAAACTAGACTATAGACAATGCTATAGACTAGATTAAACTTAAAATTATGGACTGACTAAAAACTAAAATATTAGACTAGACACACAAGACAATAGACCATACTGTAGACTGGACTATAGTTAATACTACAAAGTAAACTGTTCTATAGAAGAGTCTATATACTATACTTGTCTATAGAATAGTCTACAGTCTGGATTATAGAATAGAATAGTCTATAGTCTGCATTATAAAATAGTATATAATGGACTATGGAATACTATAGTCTATGATTCTATAACCTATGATTTGGACTATAAAATAGTCTATGAACTGGACTATAAAATAGTCTAAGTTCTGGGCTTTAAAATAGTCTATGATCTTGATTATAAAATGGTCTATAATCTGGATTATAAAATAGTCTATAGTGTGGACTAGGGAATAGTATTGTATATAAAATAGTCTGAACTATAGAATAGTCTATGATCTGGACTATAAAATAGTCTATGATCTGGACTATAAAGTAGTCTTTGATCTGGACTATAAAATAGTCTATATTCTGGACTATAAAATAGTCTATATTCTGGACTATAAAATAGTCTATATTCTGGACTATAAAATAATCTGTACTATAGAATAGCCTGGTCTATCAAATGGTCCACTATCTGGACTATAAAATAGTCTGTTGTGTGGACTATAGCATAACCTACAGTTTAAACTATAGTACTAGACAATAGAATAGTCTGGTGTATAGTCTATGATCTGGACTATAAAATAGTCTATAGTATGGACTATAGAACAGTCTAAACTACAGACTAGATTATAGAATAGTATGGTGTATAAAATAGTCTATAATCTGAATATAGAATAGTCTACAGTTCAAAAAATAGTGACTTCGAGACGTAAATATTGATATAAAGCAGTTATTTTTTATCTTTTATTTAATTTAAATGAATTATTTGATTAATATAAAATTTCAATTTAAAAAAATATAATGAAATTTAAATATTTAGTGGTCGCTTATCGCAACTTTTTTGAAATTGCAACAACCCTGGTTGGATATCTGTTGCACAAATCGAGCTCGTACTGTACTTATATTAACCAACCTACCACTTAGCCTTATAAAAAATTAAGTTCACCAAGAATAATGTTTGTTAAAGAATCTTTATTTATTATTACATTAGTTCTGTTTCAGTACTCATCATATTTACAGGTTTTAGTCAGAAATTTTAGAATTGGTCAGAAAAACTACAAAATATAAGGAAATTTTGAGTACAGGAACACTTTCTGACTAAAACTTATATTATACAAATTTAATATAATATTATATTATACATAAATATTTAATTTATATTAAAATAATTTGTATATAAAATTTATGATTGCATTAAAAATAATGAAATAATACAAAATAAAATAATATTCTGTCTTTTATACTTCCTCCTCATCATCCGACTCAAATACATGAGACGAATTTTGTAAATTTCGTATATGTTGTACCTTTTCATTTATGTCGGGCATTTGTTGACAACTAGGACAAACGTAGGGAACTTTTTGATGTTCATCTGCTTGAAATGTTATGGGACAAAAATAACATTTATATTCACAGTGTCTCTTTAAATGTTGTATTAAATATTGTTCTTTATAAAAACGACGAAAACAAAATTTACAGGCATAAGGCCTTTCTTTAGCGTGACTTTTCCAATGTTTCATACGTTCAGCATCTGTATTAAATGCTTTGCCACAGACTTGACAAGGAAAACACTTACTAGTTTCGTGTGTTTGTATATGATTAAGAAACACATATTCACGATATTGTATTGACGAGCAAATGGGACATTTAAATTGTTTCCTTTTTTTGTCATGACATATTTTATGAGTATTTAAGCCTGAAACAGTTTTAAAACCTCTTTTGCAGATTTTACATTTGTGCGGCAAACGTAAATGTAAATTTTTATCATGTATTGTAGAATAATGAAAATATACACCCTGTTTAGATTTGAATTTTTGATCACAATTTGGACATTCGTGAGTATATGAATCCTTTTTATTTTTAACTGACTTTGGTTTTTTTGCTCTACTAACACCAGCAACATTATCGTCATTTGACATCTCATCATGATCAGATTCTGAATTATAATCGTTGTCATTTAGGTAACAATCCAAATAGCTTTCAATATCTAGATGTTTGGTATCGAATTCGTTATAGTCTTCGTCGTCGCCGTTATAAACAACTTGAATGATTTGTTGTTCTTGCGGCTCCTGCTGTTGTGATTCTTGTTCTATTGATGATAAGGCTAAAAATTCCTCATTAGTTTCGTTCGAATATTGTGTATTGGTCGTAATGGAATTCTAAAAAGTAAAAAAAAAAAAAAAAATTAAACGTATTTTAAAAACACACAGCTTATACAAAAGTCTCAAATCTTAAATAAGAATCTTGAGACTAACATCTCTTTTCCATTAAATAATTTATTATTTTTTTTTTGTCAAATTAACGTTTTTTTAATTTTGAGATTTTTTTTTTATAAATTAACGGCTTTTTATAAATTCTGTTATTTTTTAATTTCTTTTAAATTAACAAATTTAATATTATTAATAACTCGCGAAAAAATGAGATTTTTTCTTAAACTAGCGTTTTTTGCAAAATTTTGCGTTTTTTTTCTTTTGGTAAAATTATTATTTTTTGTGAATTCTTTCTTTTTTTAATTTCTTTTCCATTATTTTTTTATTTGCAAAAAAAAAGTATTTCTTTTTTGTTGTCAAATCAGGGCGTTTTTTTTAATTTTGCCAATTTTGTTGCCTTTATTTTTATTTTATTTATTTATTTTTTGTAAATTTTACGATTTATTATATGTGCAACAAGAGATTTTTTTTTCTAAATTGGCATTTTTCGTCAAATCAGCGTTTTTTAAGTTAGAGATTTTTTATTTGTTTATTTATTTTTTTTTTTTGTAAAATTTTGCGATGTCGTTTTCCTTTTTTGTAAAATTAGAATTTTTTAATTAACGATTTTTGATAAATTCTGCGATTTTTTGCAAATTATTTTTGTTTTGTAAATTCTACTATTTTTTTTTTTTTTATAAAATTTACTGTAAAATATGCAATTTACTGTAAAATAAGTGATTTTTGTAACATTAGTGACTTTTTATCAATTTTGATAAATTCAAGAAAATTTGTTAAATTCTGCATTTTTTTTTTTTTTTTTGGAAATTCTGTGATTTTTTTTTTTTATAAAATTTTCTGTAAAATATGTATTAGTGAGTTTTATCGATTTTTTAATTTAGATTTTTTCTATATTACTTTTTTTTTAACGATTTTTTATATATAAAATGAGTTTAGGTTTTTCTAAAATTATTTTGGTAAACCAAAAAATTTGCGAAAATAATATTTTGTTCGTAAATTTAGCGATTTTTTTTTTCTTTTGTAAAATTAGGATTTATGTAAATTAGCGATTCTTTAGGGAAACGAATAAAATTTTGTTGGTGAAATTAGGTTTTTTTGTGTTAAATTTTCGATTTTTTTTTTAATTTTAAGATTTATTCGCAAATTAGCGTTTTTTCTTTTGTAAATTCTGTGTTTTTTATGAAACGATTGATTTTTTGTAGTTTACTGTTAAACAAGTGTTTTTTTTTTGTTTTTTTTTTTTTTTTTTTTTTTTTTTTTTAAAATTAGTCTTTTTCTAAAATGTGATTGCTCAAATTATTATTTTTTATATTTTTTTCTGTATTAGTTTTTTTTTGTAAATTTAACGATTATTTGTAAAATGAGATTAGAATTTCTTTGTAAAATTAATTTTGGCGAATAAATATAATTAATAAAAAATAATTAATTTTTTGTCAAATCTTTTTGTAAATTTTTCAATTTTTTTCTTTTTGTAAAATTAGATTTTTTTTTGCAAATTTGCGATTTTTTGTAAATTCGGCGTTTTTTCTTAAATCGATTGATTTGTTATATTTTTTATGACCTTTTACGATTTTTTGCAAAATTAAGTGATTTTCTACATTGACTTTTGTGGTAAACTTTTTTATTTAGAGAATTTTTTTTTTTTTTTTTTTTTTTGTAAAATTAACGATTTTTTTTTTATATAAAAAGATTAGAATATTTTGATTTTTTTTGTAAACAAAACGTGTTAGAGCACTATATTCTAATCTGAATCTTTTACACCTTACACCACCAACAAATAAAAAGAAATATGTCTTATACAATATGTCTTAACATTTTTATGTTTATACTTAAAAAAACAATACATACGTACATTTGTTCCTCAAGCAACGCTTGCTTAAAAAAAAAACAAAAACACAACAACAATTTATAAGCATACATATTTTTATATCAGTGATGGAAAACAAAAATATTTTTCGGTATCAAAATAAATTTAAAATAGTACTTTTTTCATTCTCAGAGTACTAAAAATCAAATATTTGACATTTATAATTTGTACATCTAAAACGAAGGATTAATACGATTTTATTCAGATTAAATATTATAGCACAATGAAAAATGAAGCTCTAAATAAAATGTGGCCCTATTATTGAAATAAACTTACGGAGAAAAAATCGAGCACTTCAGCTTTACTTTTGTTAAAATATAATTTATTATCTGATATCTTTGAAATTCGGAACATTTTCACTTCAATTTTATTTATAGAGCATAGAAACTTGTAGTTTTGAGTAATGATTGTACATACATACAAAAAATAGTCGAGGTAATATTTTCTGTAGTCGGCTTAGTTAATTTATATATATAATTAGTAATATATAATTATTATTTTACTCTATTATATAAATATATAATTAGTAATATTTAGTAAAAATTTTAACTAAGATTTTTGTAAATATTACTAAAGAAGTTAGGCATCTTTCTCGAAATTATTTGTATACATTGTAGGGAATGGTAAATCGATTTCGATTTTAGTCGAAAACCGATTTTGTGCCAAGTAAAATCGGTTGTTTCTGCAGAAATTGACTATTGAGTTTTAAAAATCGATTTTCTCACTTTGAAAATTCTGAACAATTTTAACAATTTTAATAAATTTCTTTGGCAGAATAAAAAAAAGTATTAGTGTTTTGTGGAAGCAGCTGGAAATATATTATGAAATTGAGATGTTACTCCAAATGAATTAGCAGATTGATTACTGCTAATTCATTTGTGCCTAAATTTTTAATGTCATTTTGATATTTTATGAATTTTGGTACTATTTAAATTGTTTGAATTGTTCATCATTAATAATTTTAATCGAAAGATAAAAATTGACATTCAAAAGGTAAAAAAGGGAAAATTTTGTTAGATTAGCTGATATCTGATTTACTTCTGAATTAAAAACCCTTGCCCATAGCAGAAATCATAAATTTGAGATAAAATAAAAATAATAAAATTGCAAATATTCATTCAAGAGCATTAAAAAGATACATCTATACATTCAGATAAATGGTGTTTTCTGCACTATTTGTGATTTTAAATGTGATATTTGAGCTCTCAATAGTCCCACAATTTTAAGTAAAATATTTGAGAATAAGTTAAAGTTAAAGTTTATTGATTTTTGCATTAAAAAACAAATCAACTCTAAAATAAAATCAACTAATCTACTTTAAAAATCGAAATAAAAAAAACCCCCGAAGAATCGAAAATTGATTTCTGGCTTTGTTTGCCATTCCCTACTACAATGTTGTTTATTTTTGCATATATATATATATATATATATATATATATATATATAAAATGATGAATCAGCACTTTTTTCGTGGATTTATGTCACATTTTTGATTAATAAATCTCGCATTAGGCACTTATATATATATATATATATATACATCCGTTGAGTCCAAATTTCGATGACTCGTTCGAACATTTCAACTGGTGATGTTTTCCTCCTGAATCGAAGCGGGTTTGTCCGCATAAACTTTAGACTTTACATATCCCCACAGGAAAAAGTCTAACGGTGTGATATCACACGATCTTGGTGGCCAATCGACCGGCCTAAAACGTGAAATTATGTGCTCACCGAAGTGTTCTCTCAATAAATCCATTGAATGATGCGATGTGTGACGTCGTCTTGCTGAAACCAAATGTCGCCGAGATCACGAGCTACAATTTCAGGCATCAAATAGTCGGTTATCATGGCACGATACACGGTCGCCATTGACGGTTACGTTCGCACCGGCATCATTTTTAAAGAAATATGGACCGATGATTCCACCGACTCACAAACCACATCAAACCGTTGTTTTTTCTGGATGAATTGGCAGTTATTGAATCTCTTCAGGTTGCTCTTCGTCCTGAATGCCGCAATTTTGTTTGTTTACATACCCATTGAGCCAGAAATGGGCTGAACAAAATTTGCCTCGAAAACGTCGGATCTTCTTGGAACTTTTAAAGAACCCATAGAGCGAACCGATGTCGCTTGGGATGGTTAAGCGGTTTCAGTTGTTGCACAAGCTGTATTTTGTACGCTTTCAATTTAAGATCTCGACGTAAAATGCGCCAAGTCGTTCCATACGTCAGTGCTAGTTACTGCGAACGGCGCCGAATCGACTCTCCACGGTCTTAGTGTACACTCTCAGCTACGGCCGCTATATTTTCTTCATAGCGTGCTGGACGTGGTCTATTCAGTCGAATATTATCCAATAATGAATGCCGGGTCTCAAAATGGGTGATGGTGTTGCGAATAGTACGCTCAGTAGGCCGATTATGTTGACCATAAGTTGAGCGAAGTGCACGAAACACATTCCTCACAGAACGTGAATTTTCGTAATAAAGTTCAACTATTTGGAAACATCTTTCCATTATGAAATGGCAAACAATACTAAACAAAAATAACATGATAGTATGACACGACTCACACGTGATCTGTCAAAAAAAGGCTATTGAAAAAAGTATCTCGGTTAGATTTGTTAAAAACAATCGGCTAAACGGCTAGCAGTCAGCGGCTTGCGTCTCTGTTTAGTAGTAAATTTTTGTATAAGCATATATATATATATATATATATATATATATATATATATATATATATATTAGAGTTTACAATTTTATAAATTAATCTGATAATACAAATGTTTCTATAATGTAGTTTGTTTACCCTACAAACTACTTATTTGAATTGTCTTAATTACTTGTCTTGAACTCAAAGAACCAGCATTTAATCACAGATAGTGTTCATTATAATTTAATTATTACTTCCGAACACCAATTGTGAATCTAGATCAAAGGTGTTAACCCCTTTAACAACACTGATAGCCATTATATAATACTAAACAAGAAACAACAAAACTAATAGTCATTGCAATGCATCATATAAATGCTTGTGTGTATATACAAACAACAACCACTATTTTCAAATCCTTTTTCAATGTGTAGTTGAAATATTAGTTTCTTAAAAATTATCTAAGAGATACAATATTAAAACGATCATGCCAGTAAAAATTAATACAAGTTATATAACAGCAGATATTTGATATTACTTGAATGAACACATGTGGCCATTTGGAGCTATTACTGCCACCAATCGTTGATTTATTGATATTAATATGGTAACGGGAGACCCTTCTAACATACCACATATTCTTTATCAAAATCAAACTACCAACTTTACTTTTGGAGGCAGTAATTTGAAAATGAAAGCCTATAACGACAAATTTAATTAATTTGACTACAACCGCATATATTTCGGATTTAGACTGTCTAAGTAGACATATTTCCTTAAATATTATTCTCCAATAGTAAAAAAGTTTCAAAAAGTCCAATAATCACGAAAGATAAAATTTTAATTATTTAACATAGGAACAGTGTAAAAATAGGTATAATTCATAGTTTTTCCCTGTGTTAGAATTTGCTCCATAACAAAAATCTAGGGGTATTTGAATTGAACATCATTGCATTAAATAATATCGCACATTACGAAAAAATTATATTCCAGCGCAATAACGATCGAAATTGGTCGCATTATTTCGGTCGAAATAAAATATAAAAATAAAAAATCATGTTTTTTAACAATATTATTGTTTTCAACCTTTTCCAATAACAATTTTTATCAAAACTTAAAAAATCATATTGATTTCTTTAGAGTTTCACTTTTTTGCTCGCCCAAATTTACCACTGCTTTTGCTAAACGTTTAATAATTTTTCCTTACGTATAAAATTTTTCAACAAAATTATATACAAAAGGTGTCTATGGCCACAAATAATAAAATTACAAAAGTACTGTTAAATAGGGTCTCGATATAAGCAAAATACATGCGAATAAAGATCACATCACATAGTGTTGCATTTTTTATGCTCGCAACTGTAGATCTATATTCTGGGTCCTCGTGAGAATCTAAGACGTTCTAGCTAATTTTTAATCGGCTTGCTTCTCTGCTAAATTATATATATATATATATATATATATATATATATATATATATATATATATATATATATATATATATATATATATATATATATATGTATTTAGATGCAACACTGAGTCATTGCAATGCTTCAATTTCCAACTAAAAAATGCCCAAACATACATAAAAAATTGTTGTGTGTATATACAAATAACAACTACTGATTGAAAAACAACAACACTAAAAGTCATAGCAATGCTTTTTATACACATATGCATGTTTGGGTGTGTATATTTTCAATAATTTGTTTATGGGCCCATATGGTTAATTCAAAAAACCAAAATTTTAGAGAAATATTTGAAATTTGTACAAAAACGATTTCTGTAGCTTATATAGAAGCTACACAGTGCAAAAATGCATTTTGAACGATATCTCAGTTACTAATGAAGCGATTTTATCATTTCTTCCGAAAACAAATACGTTTTTAGAGGACGTATCGGTTTTTTGGCGATATCTCGGCCATTAATTTACCGATCTTGCTGATTTTTATTAGCGTTATTTATAAAACATATATATCCGATAACTGGGGCTTTCTAAAAACTGATTTCGCCAGCCAGACATCGGTTTATCGACTTCTCTATCAATAAGGATTCAAACTTTTTGGGGTCTTAGATGAATATTGTAGAAATTACAGGCGGAATGACAAACCTATATGTATGTATATATCTTTTACACCTATAGTGAAGGGTATACAAATTAACGAAGGGCATACAAATTAACGAAAAATAATGAGATTTTTTGTTAAATTAGCGTTTTTTTTTGCAAATTAGCGATTTTTTATAAAACGATTATTTTTTGTAATTAAAACATTTTTTTTTTTTTTTTTAAGAAAAAGAAAGGGATTTTACGATGTTTTGTAAAATAATATAATTTTCTAAATTTGCGTTTTTTGGTCAAATTAACGTTTTTTTTTTTAATTTTAGATTTTTATGTTATTTTTTCTAAAATTAACGGGGTTTTACATAAAATAAGTTTAACATTTCTTTAATTAATTTTGGTAAACAAAATTAAATAAAAAAAAATATATGAATAAAATTGGAATGGAATAAAACATATCGTTTACGAATTGAATTTAATTGTAACATAGTCCAAAGTATTTTCCATTAGAAAGTTCCTAGATTAAGTTGTTGAATCGATGTAGTTTTAAAATAATTCTCAAATACAATTTTAAACAATACTTACATTACAATTATAATTTTATAAATTATTATTTTTTTTTTCATTTCTTGTATAAACAATTTTTTTTTTTTTTAATTTCTCTTTGTATTCTCGCGCAAAAAGAATTTCTTTAACCCGAGCGGCTAGTACTTAAAATTTTTACATATTTTTATTAGATTTAGATTAAATTTATTAGAATTAGATTAAACTTTGTTTATCATCCAAACTTTCTTACCTTATTAGAATTGATATCCTCCAGTTTATCACTACCCTCCGGCGGATCAGTTAATGTTTCTAAATTTATAATTTTTGAAACTTTTGTAGTTATAATCCCTGAATTGACTACTATAGAAGGTAAAAGTTCTGCATTAGTTGTGAGCGTATTGGCTGCAGTTTGATGTGGGGCATTACTTGTAGAATGTTCCTCACTGCTTGAAAATATATTTGTTTGTGTTATAGAGGAATCATTTGTTGCCGAGTTATTAATACAACTTTCAAATTCATTTGAAATGTGTTTATCATTCAAATGTTGTAATCGTATGTGGCAAATAAAAACACCAATATCACTAGTGGTCTTTTGACAAAATGCACAATTAAATGACCACTTGTCCCAGTTGGAGTTAACAAATATTTCACCGCATTTAGTATTTAAAATTGTTGGTAAAGTTGATGATGAATCCCGCATGCGTTTTAGTGGTGGCGATGATGAAGAATGTAGAAAGTCCACAGACATAATGTATGGGAATTAAAAAGATGTCCTGTCGTAGAAGGAATTGTTCACTTGTGTGGATTTTTGTTTTTTCAAACAAAACTTTTTTGTTGTTTTATTGTTTATTGCTAATAGCTATATTATTAAAATCTAGTTTTTCTTAAGTCTTAAATTGCTAGTTTATGTTATATTTGGTGAAAAATAATTTAATATTTTTGTAAAATTTAATTTTACTTCAGTATGTAGACGAATTTTAGCATTTTCACACCGAAAACTATGAAAACATATTTGACAGTTCAAAAGCAACAGGGTGTTTCCAATAAATGTTATTATTGAAAAAATAGGACGTTGCCAGAAGGTGTAATTGAAAAAGTGCTAAATCGCCCAAAAATTACGGTAAATTGTTCTAGAGCAGCAAAAAGAAAAATCATATTTTTGTTGCCCTCGTTTCTTGTAAAATTGAGTTCAAATGTCAAATCATAAATAATTTTTCTTCCGAATTATTTGTAATGTCATTAAATATACTAATAAATTCTTTTAAAAATCAATAAGTACTAAATAAAAAATACTATAAAAAAGTGTTAAAAAGCATTTAGCATATTTTTATAAATTTTTAATTAATTTTAATCTTTTCAAATGCTATATAGGGCACTGAAAGTGTTTTTGGAACAAATCATTATATTAAAATATATTTTTTTTTAACGTTAATGAAGGTTTTTGGTTTTTATAAGATTAACTGTCAAAAAAACACACCTACGAAAGTTTGTTTGTATTTTGGAAATTACTAGAAAAAACAATGCTTTTTGTAAAATAGTTTCCTTTTAATGTTTGTTTTACATTAAAAAAAAACATTTTTATAATAATTGTGCTAAAAAAGTACGAATTTCTTAAATAAAAAGAACGTGAATACTCTGTGACTGAATGAAAATAATGATATGTTATAGGATATCATATATTATATTAGCGTTAATCTCATCGTTATTCTTAGTTGTAGACCTGCCGTAAATATCTAACTTACCCTAGGTCTACAACTGAGATTAACGCTGATATAATATGTGAGATAACGCCGGCAGAGGAGAGTAAACATTTTGTTTATATTATGTTAAATCTTAAATAAGGAGTACACGTATTCTAATAAATCCTATAAGATATTATTATTTTCAATCAGTTACAGAGTAAACATGTCGTTTTTATTTAAGCAATTCGCACTTTTTTAACACAATTTTTATAAAAATGATCTTTAACATGTAAAACAAACACTAAAAGGAAAAAATTTTACAAAATAACATTGTTTTTCAATAATTTCCAAAATACACATGCACACACACAAGCAAACTTTCGTGTATGTGTATTTTTTTGACAGTTCATCTTATAAGATGGTTGTGTAGAGAAATCTCATCACAACAGTCTCATAATACATCTTATAATACTAATATTTGAATCTACATGTGAAATAATTCTCTCAGAGAGCGAATTTGACACTCTCTGACACAAAAATCTTACATATTATGTTACGTCTAGACGGGCTGTTAGCTCTTAAGAAAAACGCTTATACCCAATACTGTTTCTAAAGCGGAGACCTGCGTCAGACAGTGAAACAGCTGACTGAGTGAAGCCGCCGAAGAATTTTAATAGTCGCCTATTTTAAATCGGTTTAAGTGAAGCTCAAAATGGAGCTAGATTGTAAACAACGCGAAAAATAATTTTAAACTTATTACACAATAAAATGGTTTAGTTTTTTAGTTAGTTTTGAATATAATAAAATTTCTATTTTTAAACATATACATACATAACTTTTTGACGATTATTATGCTTAATCTTTAAAATAACCGGTTTATAATAAAAACAAAATTTCGAAAAACAAGAAAATAAAGTTTTCTGATATTTGTTTTTCCGCCGTCTTACAGCCGAATTTGTGCTATCGCCGACAAGCATTTCAAATTCTACCGCCGCCGTTGAAATTGCATGGCACAGGTTTCTGCTCTGTAGTCTGAGATACGAGAGCCACAATTATTTTTATTTTTCATTTTTGTTCGTATAACAATTTTTTGCAACAAAAAAAAAATTAATTTATCTAACAAATATTATTCAATCATTGTCTTAAAAATTTAATTAAAAAAATTGTGTAAAAAACTCAAAAATCTAATAAGAAATTATAACAAAACGTTCGAAAGGAAACGTAAAAAGTCCCTGTGTGTTAATTTTTTATGTGTGTGCAAAAGTGTGTGTGTGTGTGATTAGAGGTTTAATGAAAAGAGCTGAGTAGAAGAAGAAGAATTGTACAAAGAAAAGAAGAACAACGAACGAACGTACAGAAGATTCGGAAGGTAACCGCAGACAGAAACAAGGGAAGGTTGGTGGATACAAGGCAGAGGCAACTAAATAAAAAAGTAATATTGAATAGCAAAACATACAAAAAAGTAAAGATATACATATAAAGCTACAACAACAAGAACTAAACAAAATTAAAAGCTAATAAAGCAAAAAAATCATAAATAAAAGGCAAGCATATATATTATATTATTTATTCTTATATTTTATTTTTTAATTATCGTTACATTCATTTAAACCTGTTTTAAACTTAAACAAAAACATAAAAAATAGTAAACAATTAAAATTATTTTGTTAAAGAAAAAGTATTCTAAGTCTTTGGAGGCATATATGCAAGTGTGAGTGTGTGTGTAGTGTGAAAGGTCATTTAGCTAGAAATTAATGAAATAAGTTTTGTTCTCAAAAAAATATAAAAAATGCGTGTCTAAGATAAAGAAAATACTAACCCAGACAACATTTTAATAGGTTATTTCAAGAGCTGTCAAAAATAAAGAATATTTGTATGTATTAAAAAAAGTTTTGTTATTGTTTTGTCTATAAAAAGCAACAAACAAATGCATTTCATTGTCTAACCGGCTTTTATAACTGTTTTTCTTGTTCGTATGTTAAGTATACGCCACACAGGTTTGTGTATGTATATTTGCAATTTCTTTTTGTGCCTCTTTCTCTCTTGAGTTTTTTTCTCTGTTTTGTAGTCTGTTTCTTTGTTTTTGTTGTTTATATAGTAACCTAATGTTATTTTGTTTTTAACGTAGGTTAAGTTAAAGCGAAAGAGTTGCCAAATTATTGGGTTTTTAGAGATGGATAAAAAGGAAGTTAGGATACTAAAAAAAGAATTTTAGATCATTTTTAAAGAAGTAAGGAATTTAAAAAAAGGAAAAAATTCTTTAAATTAATTATTTAAAGTTAGTATAATAAGGAAGTGATTTATTGTAATTTTAAAAAAGATATAGTTTTTTTTGTTTTAAGAAAATAATGGTTAATTTAAAGAAGATTTGTGCAAATGCTTTTTTGAAGGTAGTTAACTGAAAAGGTAATAAATTTTATGAAATTAAGATAAAATTTTTTTAAAATATTAAAAATTTGAGGTTAGATTGTTTTTAAAAAATAATAAATTTTCATAGTTTTAATTGATTTATGTTGTTTTTTGAAAGAAATTAAGATTTTTTGAAACAATTAATATTATAACGTTAATAAAAGATTTTATCCTCTATGTATATCGAACACAGGCTTCACTGAATAAACATTTTTGGAAATAAAAAAAATTTTGCAAGTTCCGGTATATCACTTAAAATGCAACTTTTTCTCTCAAGGATTTAATGAATATGGTTATATCACATATCATTTGAAAGGTATTTGAACGTTCTTTTAAATGGTATTCATATAATTGAAGTCGCATATTATGAACAAAAATATTTAGAAAAATATATCAAAACTTTAGAGACCCATAGCTCTTAGGCTAAAAGCGAGTAGGCAAAATATCTTACATTACTTTAATCACAAGTTAAAGTACTACCGAATCATTATAAAAATTATTTCAAAATCGAGTGGGCCGGTGATCTTGATATATGTCTATAATATTATTAAAATTAATTATTTGACGTTGTTATAATGAAGTGATTTATTTTAGTTTGTTTAAAAGAAATTAGAGAAAGTTGCTGCTCAGTTCAGGTAGTTAACTGAAAAGTAGAGCTCCCAAATTCTACTATATTTGAATACTCGATACTACTGAATACTTTTCATTAGGGTACTCGATACTTAACGGATTTTTAATTTGAAATATAATATGATTTATATATATATATATATATATATATATATATATATATATATATATATATATAACAAATACATTTAACCAATTAAAATGAATTTTATAATTTATTTATATAAAATTAAATAAAATTTTTTTTCACAGTTCTATTTTAGCCGCTATATTTTTAATACGATTTCATTAAAAATTTTTAACTCTAAAAGTATTAAATAACTACTTTGCAGTAATATTAGTTTTCTAAAATTTGTTAAGATTGAAGTTAGATTTTTTAAACTTCGTACTCATTCCCACTTTTTCTAGAATTAGTTTAGGTTATTTTTTTTATAGTTTACATATATTTTGAGGTAAGGTTCTTGTCAAAATAACCTCAAATTTGTTATAATATTTCCTCATTCCCATTTTTAAGGCATTTTTAAATGGTTTAAGGTCTTTTTTATACTTTACAAGATTATTAACAAAGTTGTCTATATAAATTACAAAATTTTATAATATTGAGGTTATGTTCTTTTAAAAATTAAACTAAATTTTTCATACTCGTAATCCTTTGCTTTGAATTTTTCAATTATATTAGGTTTCTTATTATAGTTTACATACATTTCAATAAAAATGTCAATATTATTCTTTTTTTAATATCAAATTTTTAAAATTCATCCCCGTCCCCACTTTTTATGAATTTTCTATATAAATTCCAAGTGCTTATAAGAATGAGGTTAGGTTCTTTTAAAAATAATCTAAATTTGTTAAAATCTGCACCCATTGTCATTTTTATAGAATTTTTTAATTACATAAAGTTGTTTTTCATACGTTATATAAGTATTAAGCAAATTTTCTGTATATTTATCCAAAATTTTTTGAAATTCAGGTTAGTTTTTTATTTCTTTTAATAAACTCAAATTTGTTAAAATTCATTCCCATTCTCATTTCCATGTTATTTTTAAATATTTTAAGGTCTTTTTTATACTTCACAAGAATATTCATAAAATTTTATACATAAATTCAATTTTTTTTAAGATTGATATTAGTTTCCTTTAAAAATAATTTAAATATGTTAAAATTTTTATCCATTGCCATTTTCATTTTTTCATACTTTATATATAAGAATACTTGTGTATAAGTATAAGTGTGGTGAGGTTTTTTTTTTCAAAATAACCTCAAATTTATTAAAATTCATATCAATCTATATTTTTCATTGGTCTCTTTTTATACGTAACATAAATATTAATAAAATTTTATATATAATTTCTAAAAATTAAATGAGATTATTGAAGATAGTTTTTTTTCTAAATAACCTTAAATTTATTAAAATTCAACCTCATTCCCATTTTTCATGGCATTTATAAATGGTTTAAGTTGTTTTTTTTTTTTTTTGTACTTTTCAAAACTGTTAATAAAATTTTCTATATAATTTTCCTTTTATTTAGCATTTTTTCAATTAACAGCAAACATTTTTACAAAATTTTAATCCAACAAAATCTGCAAATTAAGTTTAAAAAAACTTCTTTGTAAAAGCTGCCCAGTTAACTAAAAAATACAGCACCACAAAAGCTATTTAAAAAGCCTTTACCAACCTACAAAAACCACTCAAATTTACTTTTATTTTACCGGCGAGGGGGCCACGTGAAATGTTGCCATTTACACCACAAGTTGTTAAACGTTTATTGGCTTTAAAAAAGTGTAACGAAGATAGTGTAGAAGGCAAGTGGTCTGAAAAGGCCGTTAAAAATTTAGCCAAAAAAATCAAAAAGAATTCTTCTTTAGAGGAATTAGAACGAGCTATTTCAACTCAAAATCCTAATACCAGGTGTGTTACGGTACCACGCAGCAAACCCACTGCCTCGGGTGAAAACCTACGCAAGGGTTTGCCGCATGTTATCTATTGTCGTTTGTGGCGTTGGCCAGATTTGCAATCACAAAACGAATTGAAGGCTTTGGATCATTGTGAATACGCTTTTCATATGCGTAAAGATGAGATTTGTATAAATCCTTATCATTATAAGAAATTGGAATTGTCTATATTGGTGCCGAAATCTTTGCCCACACCCCCGGATAGTATAGTAGACTATCCATTGGATAATCATACACATCAGATACCAAATAATACAGAATATAATGCGGCCACCATACGTAGTGCTTCTTTAAGTCCGCCTCAGTATATGGAAATTGGTGGTAGTGTTGGTGGCAGCAGTGGTGGAGGAAGTCAATTACAGCAACAACAACAATATCAACAACATTCACCTTCTTCTTTCTTTAGTGGTAATACCATGAGTGCTAATACTCCGCAACAGCAACAACAACAACAAATGACCACAAATAATCTACCACCGGGAGCTTGTAATATGGATTCCCAATCAAGTGTTTTAAGTGTAGGCAGTAATAGTATGCCTAATACGGGCACTCCTCCTCCCGGTTATATGAGTGAAGATGGTGATCCTGTGGATCCCAATGATAACATGAATATGTCACGTTTAACACCACCTACCGATTCAGCACCTGTTATGTATCATGAACCCGCTTTTTGGTGTTCTATATCATATTATGAACTCAACACTCGTGTGGGAGAGACTTTCCATGCCTCTCAACCCTCCATTACAGTAGATGGTTTCACTGATCCCTCAAACTCGGAACGTTTTTGTTTGGGTCTTCTTTCCAATGTTAATCGCAATGATGTTGTTGAACAAACTCGCCGCCATATTGGCAAGGGTGTACGTCTCTACTACATAGGTGGTGAGGTTTTTGCAGAATGTCTCAGTGATTCCTCCATTTTTGTTCAATCACCCAATTGTAATCAACGTTATGGTTGGCATCCGGCTACTGTATGTAAAATACCACCCGGTTGTAATTTAAAAATTTTTAATAATCAAGAATTTGCCGCTTTACTCTCACAATCGGTTTCACAAGGTTTTGAGGCAGTTTATCAATTGACGCGCATGTGTACCATACGTATGTCTTTTGTTAAAGGTTGGGGTGCTGAATATCGTCGCCAGACTGTAACCTCTACACCCTGTTGGATTGAATTGCATTTGAATGGTCCTTTACAATGGCTGGATCGTGTTTTAACACAAATGGGTTCACCACGTTTACCCTGCAGTTCCATGTCTTAAAACGATAAAAGGAAGTGAAAAAAGAGAGCAACTGGCCAAAAAATGAGAAAAAAGCATCAAAAGGAACTTTTGTTCAGTTTTCTCCTTTTTAATTTATAATTTAAGAATATCAATACCAAGTAAATTAGTTTTTCTTTTCGAGTTTTAAGTATGTTGTTTTTTTGCTATTTATTTTTTTTTCATTGATAATATTATTAGTTTTAACCAAAAAAAGGAAACATCAATTTTTTTTTGTGCTAAAATTGTTTATTAAGCTTTTTCTAATTGCCAAAAATTTGTAATTTTTTAGTTTAATGTAAAGAATAAATTTTGTTGGTTTTAAAAGCAACTAGATAAAAGTCATAAAATATGAAAAGAAATAAATAGGCGACAATAAATTCTTCTATTCTATAGTCTATTCTATAGTATATTTTATAGTCTATTCTATAGTCTATACTTTATTCTATAGTCTATTTTGTAGTCTATTCTATATTTTATTTTACAGTATATTCAATTGCTTATTCTATAGTCTACTTTATGGTATATTATATTGTCTATTATATAGTCTATTCTGTAGTATGTTCTATAGCTAATTCTATAGTATATTCTATAATCTATTCTATAGCCTATTCCATAGTATATCCTATAGTCTATTTTATAGTCTATTCTTTAGAATATTCTATTCTATAATCTATTCCTTAGTCTATTCTGTGGTCTCATCTATGGTCTTGTCTTTAGACTCGCCTATAGTCTCGTTTATAGTCTCGTCTATAGTCTTGTCTATAGTCTCACTCATAATCTCGCCTGTAGTCTTGTCTATAGACTTGTCTGTAGTCTCGCCAAAAGTCTCGTCTATAGTCTCACCTTTATTCTAGCCTTTAGTCTCGATTATAGTTTCGCCTATAGTCTTCCGTGTAGTCTCGTCTATAGTCTCCCCTATAGTCTCACCTATAATCTCGTCTATTGTCTTGTCTACAGTCTCGGCTATAGTGTCGTCTATATTATAGTCTACAGTTTCATCTATAGTGTCGTCTATAGTCTATAATCAAGTACATCAACTTGTCTGTAATCTTATCCATTTCTCAGTTTATAGCCTTATCTATAGCATAGAATATTGGTAATTGTTGCGCTTTTAGTCTAGTGTACAGTGTCATCTATAGTTTTGTGGAGTTTGTTGTATTTTTTTTTATATTTTATGACTTTTTTAGCGTTACACTTTTTAAAATTTATATTAAAAATTAATAAAACATCTTAGATATCTTCGGCTGGGCCGTAACATTTGATTTATGCTTAAAGTCATTTTAGTTTTCTATAACAAAAACCTCTAAGGTTTAATTTGTGAAATTAGTTTTTCAAATTAAGTTTTGTTTTAAAATTTTTTTCTTTAAAAAGAAAAATATATACGAAAATTAAAAACAATACAAACAAAAAAACCAAAGGCTCCAGAACTTTAAAAAATTTGCAGCAAAAGAAAATTTTAACGAATTAAAATTATATTTATTTTAAATATTCGTTCCCTAGTGCAAATAAATCTAATGACATCTCGATAAGAGCTTTTATTAAAAACATTTTAGTATACTTAAAATTTCATAAAGAAATTGAATTTATACAAATTTGTTTTTGTTGAGTTTATTGTTTTTAATTGAAAATATTTTTTTTAATAAATATTTTATAACATTTTAAATTATTTTAAATAATTAAAATTATATATTTTTTAATTTATTAAAATGTTTAATTTTATTATTGCCTAATTTTTCAAAATTATTTCTTTTTTTAAATTAAGCTTATTAATTTTTAAAAATTAGTAACAAAAAAGTTTTAAATAAAAAAACCAAGCTTAAAGCAGTTTTTCTTAATTAAATTGAGTGTTAATAAATTCGTGATTATAAAACATATTTACATAAAAATTTTAAATTAACATTAAAGCAAAATTGAAAATTAAATTTTTAAAATTCTTTAACATAAAGAAGTAAAAAAAAAAATTAAATACAAAATAAAAATAATAAAAATTCAGGTGAAATTTATCTAAAAATTAGTGAAAAACAGGAAATTTTGAATATTATTTCTAATTATGTTTTTTCTTTTTTTTTTTAATTAATAAATTATCTTTTTATTCTAATTATTATATATTTATATAAAAATAACTATTATACATTTAATGTAAATTTTAATAAACAAAGTTATTTAAAAAGAAATTTGTTTTGTAAAGAATTTTTTCCTTTAATTTAATTTAAAAATATTTTAAAATTTTTGTTTACATAATGAAATTATTCTAATTTAAATTAAAAATCAGGCTTAAATGAGTCCATAAAAAGAGATTGCAATATCTCAGCTTGAAGGAAATCTTTATTTAAAACTCTTTCATTGTAAGATTTGATTCCGAAATAAAAGTTTATCTTGAAATCCTTTGAATAGTCTATGAAGTTACAGTTCGAGATTGAAGGAAATCTTTATGTATAATTAATTGGAGCTGTATGGGAAAAGTATGTATGTTTTTGTGATTCGATAAAGAATTTTATTAGCAATATTTTACACTGAAGGAAATTATCATAAAGAACTCCTGAGATTCAAATTCTGAATAAAGAATGAATGATAAAGAATTTTATTTTTAACTTCTTCGTCTGTAGAAAATCTTTATCTAGACCTTCTTCAATTCGAATCTAAAGGTGAAGAAAATCCTTATTTTGAACTCCATCGATTTGTCTTTTAATTCAGTATTAAACGAGTCCATGAAGAATTTCATTGGCAACATTTCAGTCTGAAGGAAATTTTTATTTAAAACTTTTTGATTTCGCCCATGAAGAAACATTTGATCGAGTCGATAAATAATTGTATTGTTAATATCTCAACCTCAAAGAAGTCTTTATATTGATTGAAACAGTGTCAGTACTTTTAATTTACTTTTTTGATTTCTCTAAGGAGACATGCAGCAACTCGATGAAGAATTTTACCGAACAGAATTCAGCCTAAAGAATACTACAATCTCCCAGAAATTGGAATAGGTTTCCGTAAACTTTTGTCAACATTTCGTTGTAGTTGTGAAGATATACTGGATACATTTCAGACGGATAAATGATAAATATTTTTTAAATATTTATCATTAGACCTGAAAGAGAATCTTATCGGAAACCCATTTTTCCATTCTAACGTGAAGATATCCAGCATTATTAATTAGATACTGAATTTAGGAAAGCCTAAGGAGATTCCATTATTTATTTAACCTAAAAGATATGTAGGCAATTGTAAAGAGAAATTTACTAGTGATAGGTCTCACAAATGATTAATACATCCCACTGGGATGCGAAACCTTTTCCCTAAATATATATATGAGAGGGATATAGGAAAAGAGATACATAGGAAACTAAAGGAGATTCTTAGCCGAAACTCTTCATTTTTCAATGCCAACGTGAGAAGTCTAAACATGATCTTGAATCAAGAGGAGCCTGAAGGAGATCTTTAATATTTTATACCGTCAGCAATTTTTTGCCCCATCTTAGCCTAAAAAATACTAAATACCTTGTGGAGTTTTCAAGAAGATCCTTACCCCCAAGTACTTTGCTGAAAACATTATGAACTATTAATATCTACTCTTTGATTGTGGACAATTTTTGGCGGTTTGTTAGAGAGGTTAAGATATTCTCCTGTCGTCTCCTTACTAAAATATTATACCAATTATCATGACGTTCATCTTAAGCCTGAAATTTGGTAGTTAAATTTCTGAGAACTTAACTTCGATCTCTCCTCTGAAAACATTCAATCCAGAATTTCTTCGCCCATGTTTCAGCCGAAAAAAACTTAAGAAGATTCTTAAAAAAATTCCTCAATAATAATAACCGTTTTGTGTCTTTTTTCTCCTTTTCAATCTGAGCAATTCAGATGATGCCTTTTTATGGAGTTGAAAGAATAAAAATTCCTTGTAAAAAAGTGACCAAGAGTCCAACAAATCAAGAGTGTTTTAAGACGTTATTCCCATCATAATAATATAATACAATTTCTCTGTTCCCTCCATCTTTAGTCTGAAGTTTTATGGTATAAGATATTCTTATGTCGCCTCTTTGCTAAAACTTTAATTCCATTACCATAACATATTCCTATTTTCTTCTTCAATCCATTTTAAGCCAGAAGATTACAGATTACTTAGAATTAAATTTCAACATCTCCTTGAAAACTTCTAATTCAGAGTTTGTTCACCAACATCTCAGCCTAAAAAAATTGAGGAGCTCTGAACACCGTTTGCGACTTTTGTCCTTTTTCCAATCTGAACAAAGAGAAATTCAGCAGATTTTTTTTAAAGAAGTAGCTTTCCCAATGATGCCATTTTATCGAGTTGAACGAATAGAAATTCCTTGTGATGAAGATTCTAGAATCAAAGGTTTTTAACATATTCCCAAGATCATAATATATTCCAATCCAAGTTTGATAGCCAAATATTTAGTACATCGATTTTACCGAGATGATATACCATGAAGTTTTTTTTCGCCAAATTCTCAACCCTAAGAAAATTATATTTCTGCGTAAGCTTTTCCGGAGATCCTTTTAAAAACCCCTCTATTGTAGTCCGCGACTTATTTGATTCATTTTGGAGTTGTCCTTGAATTGGAAAGTCATTAATATTGAAGAAATCAAATGTGTTCTAGGAAATTTCACACATTATTTTTGAAGACAAAGATCTCCAAGGAATTTCTCCGCAAGACGCTTACATATAAAATAAAGTGAGTTTATGAAATTCCTTATAATAATAATATTCATTTTTGGTTGCATTTGTCTTTAGCTTAAAGTTTAGATAATTATGGATAGACAATTGTTTATAGCCAATTCTTAAGGTAACAGGTTAAGCTGTTACTTTAGTTCGACATCGATGCCTCCAGGAAGTTATTCGCATTTTTTCTATTCGATGATTCAAAGAAGTTAAAATTCTAGTAAAGAAGATATCAGGAAGGCAATAATAAAATTTGTTGCAAGAAATTATTATAGTTATTATGATATAATCCAATGCCTTTAGTTCTATTCGTCTTTCTCTTAAATGAAGTTCAACAGCCACTTTTTAAGAGCCAATTTTTAATTCAGATGTACATTTAGTTTATCACTTTGTTAGCACTTTGTGAGACATTTAAAATAACCATGACAATTTAATTATTTGCTGAAATGCTTATATTTGTCATAGCATATCTGAAACTATGTTTTCCGTGGATATTTTTAGTAACTATATTCTATAAGCTTAATCGCTCTCCTATGTGCCTTTAAAATTTTGTGCAAATTGGTTTAATAGTTTAGAAGTTATAGGCAAATTACTATTTATATTAAAATTTTTTTTGAATTAATATTAATCATACGTAGTGTTGACCAAATAATTTATTAATGAGGCGTTTACTTTATTTCTGAAGGAAATATTAAACATACGTCACGTCAACTTGAATGATTTTCTTTACAATTTAGGGGAGAAAATACTAAAGAAGTCACATTTTAATTACAACTAAATTGTGGGATAAAATAATAAAAACCAGTTTACATTTTTCAAATTTAATATAGAATTTTGTCTCAAAATAGAACTCAAGATTTGTATGCTTTAAGAACTCTTATATTTTAAAAGAAAACTTAAAATTTTATTAAACTTGTGGTTTCTTTAAATTTGGATTATTAAAATTTTTTTCAACTTTATCTTAAATTTAATTTTTGAAATTTTATTATAGAAAATGTTAACCCCGTGGTGTTTCTAATTTGACAGTTGACAGTTTTTATTTTCTGTCCACATTGATTATTAAAGATTTTTTCAACAAAACCTCAAAAATGTTAACAGCGCCTTGTTCCTTAGTTTAAGAGAAATACTTAATAGTTTTAATTTTCTTTACATTTTGTTTATTAAAGATTTTCTTCAACATAACCTCAAAAATTATTTTTTGAAATTATAGGTTCTATTACAAAATGTTAACAGCGTATTGTTCCTTATTTTAATTATTATAATATTCATTTTTAAACTTTAAGTTTGTTAATGGCATCGTGTTTCTTATTTTGAGAGAAATACAGTTTTTATTTTCTTTAAATTTGCTTTATTAAGGATTTTTTTAATTTAACATCAAAATTTAATTTTTGAAATTTAAGTTTTTTTTTTTATAAAGTGTTTATTGTGTTGTTTATTATTTTAAGAGAATTACTTGACAGTTTTGATTTTTTTAAATTTTGTTTATTAAAGGTTTTCTTCAACCTAACCTTAAATTTAATCTTTTAAATTTCAGGTTTTATTATAAAATTTTAATGTTAACAACATACTTTCAAATAATATTTGAAAGTATGATGATCATTAAAGATTTTTTTTAGCTTAATCTCAAGAATTAATTTTTGAAATTTAAGGTTTTTTTACAAAATTTTAAGGGCGTCGTGTTTATAATTTTGAGAGAAATGCTTGGCAGTTTTAATTTTTTTAAATTTTGTTTTTTTAAAGATTTTTTTCAACCTAACCTTAAATTTAATTTTTAAAATTTAAGGTTTTGAGAGAAATACTTGACAGTTTTTATTTTCTTAAAATTTGTTTGTTATAGATATTTTTAACTTAAACTCAAAAATTAATTTTTGAAATTTTAGGTTTTATTACAAAATTTTAAAGGAGTAGTATTCCTCATTTAATTAGTTATAATTTTAGATTTCCATTTTTATTTTTTAATTAAAATAACAATAAAAATGTTTCGTTATATAAATTTTAATTTTCTGTGAAAACAAATTTTTTTTAGGTTTTTATGGATTTGGTAAAACAATGTTATGGGCTTGGTTTTAATTTTTTTAAATTTAGAAATTTGGTTTATTTGTTTTTTAATTTTGTTTTAAAAAACTTTAAATTTTCTAAAATTAAATTTTTTTTATTAATTTAATTCTTTTTAATAATTTTGTTTATGAATAAATTATGTTTATTTATGAGGTATTTACAGTTTGTTTTTTATTTCAAATAAATAATTATTATTGTATTTTTATTTTTTTTTTTAAATTTTATATAAAAAAAGTCATTAAGAACATAAAATGTTTTAAAGCATTTTTTTACCTTTAAAATTAACTTTAACAACTTTTAATTATTTCACTTATTATTAAGATGAATTTTAAGCTAATTATTTTTTTAAAATAATAAAAACTATTAGTCATACTGTTATAAAAAAAAATTAGTATTAAAAAATATTAATAATTCATAAAAATTTAATAATATTAAATGATTAAAAACAATTTATAATAATATTGAACAGAGATTTTAATCTTAAAAGAAAAGAGTTTAAACTCAGATATAACTAACTTTAATGTTTTAAATATTTACAGTTTATTTTAATTTTTAAAGAATTTTAAAGGTTAAAAACTTAAACAAAATTTTTGTTAATTTTTTTTTTAATTGAGGGAAGCTCTTAAGAATTAAACAAAGTTTTTTAAAAGCGAATTTTATTCATATTTTTATTAAAATTTGAATGTTTTTGAACTGAAATAAATTAATTTTGAATGCAACATAAAAAATTCCTCAATTTTAAAAAGTTTTTAATTAATTTTATTGATTATATTTAATTCTTAAAACAAAATTTTATTAAATAAATTTTGTATTTAATTTTAATAAAATTTTTAAATTTTCTATAATTATGTTTTAAATTTTTATTAATTTTATTAAGTATTTACTTATTTCTTAAATTTAGAATTTATTAATAAAGAATTTTATAAAATTTTCTAAAATTAAGAAAATTTAAAAAAATCAATCATCTTTTAATTTTAAAACAATTTCTTTAAGTTCAAGTCACATATATTTTTATTATTTTAAAATCGTTTAATAAATATTTGAAATATAGTTCTTTAAAATTCTATAATTAAACTATTTTTTTTTTAATTTTATTTAATAAATAATAAAATTGTTTTAACTTATTTGTCAAAATTTAATTTAATATATTTAAAAATCCATTAAAAATATTAAATATTAAATATTCTTCTTTTTCTATAAACAAATATAATTATTTTCTAATTCCTTTATCCAAAACTTCCTTGAAAATCACCTAATTAGGTTACCCTTAAGAAACAAACAAAAAACGCAACCCTTTTAAAACCAATTGTTCAAAACATAACCTCACAAAAACAAACAAACAAAATAATTATAAACATTTTATACTCGAAAAGAATTTTTTGTAAAGAAATCAAAACAAGAAAAAAAATAATAATAAATCCCCAACAACATACTTACAAAATTCACAAAAATAATTTATACAATATTCATAAAACATAAATAAAAAAAGAAAAGAAAATTAATTAAAATCATTACAACAAAAGAAAACAAACAAAAAATTTTCATAAACACAATTCATGCGTCACGTTAAGTTTAACGTTGGCAGAATTGTTTTTAAAAAAAGTTAAAAAAAAGATGTTAAAACCTGTTGGTGAGTGGGTACAAGTGTTTACAACATCTCAGTGAAGAGTTTAATACCTGACGAGTGGTTCTTATTTTAAAGTTGACAAAAATTCGAGGGATTAACTTTTCAGGCTAATATCCCTCATGTCACCAAAATCAAGCACTTGAAGCTCCTCTCCTTCCGCAGTTGATTGGAAAACTTCTAGCATCTCATCATCAGCAAGCATTTCGGAAAATGCACAGCACAGGAATTACACCAACAAAAGGTAAAGAAGCTATCCTTAAGGCTCTTGATTTATTAGCAATATAGGGATGTTATAAATCTGTCTCCGAAAGGGATATTTACAGTTTATCCCACTTTGCCTATGTACTATTTCGATTATAAAAGTGGCGGATTGTTAAATTCGTCACCTTTTTTTCAACAAATCGCAGCATTACCACGAATGATATTATTTGTAATACAAAGCGAAAGGATTTTTTGTACCTTTAACTATATATGAGGAAATTTTTATCATGGCCGATATCTCTAATTGAGGATAACTTTTTACAGAAGATTTGAACAAAATATTGCGGTGCAGACTTTGGGAATAATGAAGGAAAGTAAAGACAAATTCTTTATTGAAACTAATCTTGTTTATTGAAGCTAATCTTTGAATATTGGATAACTTTTTACAGAAGATTTGAACAAAATATTGCAGTGCAGTCTTTGGGAATAATGAAGGAAAGTAAAGACGAATTCTTTATTGAAACTAATCTTCTTTATTGAAGCTAATCTTTGAATATCGGTCCATGAATAAAGCCAATCTAAGACTTAATAGACACTTTTGTTGCAGTTAATTTGAGTGTAAATAAAAACTAACGATTAAAGCTAATTTACGACTAAGATTAAAGTAATTTAGGAATTATGTACATATCTGCAATTGAAGCTAATTTCTAACTTTTTATAAAGATAAGATTGCAGCCTATTTGGGATAGCGATTAAAACGAATTAAGAGCTACTTAAAGAACTACGATTAAATTAAAATTATGATTTTATAAAGACCTACAATTAAGGAAAATTCGGGATTATAAAAATTCCTGCTTTTAACTTATCTTGAGACTATATAAAAATTAACATTTGAAGCTAAATTTAGGACTTTATAAAGACTTAAGAATGTAACCAAGTTGGGAATATTTAAAGAATTGTGATTAAAGTAAATTTAATAATATATAAAGATCTACGATTGAAGTATAAGTGGAACTATATAAAGACTTAAATTTGAAGCTTAGGAGAGATATAAGAACTACAATTTAACCAAATTTGGGAGATCTTATTAAAGTTAATTTATAACCATATAAAGGACTTCGATTGAAGCTAATTTAAGACTTTATAAAGACAATATTCCTGCCAATTTGGAACTATAAAAAGAACTGAGATTAAAGTGAATTTAGAACTTTGTAAAGAACTACGATTAAAGCTTATTTTGGACAACTTAAGAAGCTGCGATTAAATTAAATTTCATAATTTATAAAATGCTCTTTTTAAGGAAAATTTGGTTTTATAAAAAAAAACTGCCATTAAAGATAATTTGGAATCATTTGAAGTTCAACGATATTTAAGTTAAATTAGAACTTTATAAAAACTTAAGATTGCAACCACGATAGGACTTAAGGAGAGCTAATATTAAAATAAATTTGGGACTATATAAAGAATTACGATTGAAGGCTAAGAGGGACTTTATAAATAACGAATTTGGTAAGCGTACTTCAATTAAAGTGAATTTAGAACTATATAAAGATTGATGTCAATTTTGGAGTTTATTAAGGCATAAAATTGCAGCAAATTTGGAACTATAAGAAGAACTGAGATTAAAGACAATTTTAGAACTATATAAAGAATTACGATTTAAAATTAAGTGGAACTGTCTAAAGAGCTACGATTAAATCAGATTTAGAATTATATAAAGAACTGCAATAAAATAAAATTAGCGATTATATAAACCTCTGCGATTAAAAGTAATTTGGGACTATACAAAGAGCTGATTTAGGACTTTATAAAAACTTTAAATTGTAACCGATTTTGACTTTTAAAAGAAATACGATTAAAATAAATTTGGGTTTATATTAAAGCTTAAGTGGGACTATATAGCGACCTGCATTGTAAGCTTAAATGAAACTATATAAATACCCACAATTTAACTTTATTTTGGATTATAAAAAGAGCTTCAATTAAAGTGAATTTGCAACTATATAAAGAAATTCGGTTGAAACTGATTTAGGACTTCATAAAGACATATTGCAGATAATTTGGTACTATATAGATATTTTGACCTACATTAAAACCTAAGATTGAAGTTAATTTAAAACTTAATAATGATCTAGAGTTATAGCTAATTTTGGGCTATATAAAGATCTATAACTAGATCTAATTTGAGAGTTTAAAAAGATCTTCAATAAAGTAAAAAGATCTGCAATTAAAGTAAATTTGAAGTCCTTGGGAATTTATTGAATCTTTAGGCTTTAGGATTAAAGCCTGAGAGTATTTTTTATAAAGTTGATATAAGTGTCATAATTGAAAACATTTTTAAGGAATTTCATGCTTTTTAAAAAATTTCTAACAGTTCGATTAAAATAATAATTTCAATTAATTTTCTTTTTTTTAACAAAACATAATTTTAACCTCTTAAACAGATCTTAAAAAATATACATTTAATAAAAAGAAAAAATACACTTAAAGAAATTTAACTATTTTTATAAATATTAATATGTAAGCGTTAATTAACGCATTATTAAACTATTTACAAAATATTATTAAACAATATAACACAAAAACAAAAAATCTATATATTTTATAAAAAAAAGTCACAAATTTTTGAAAAAATAAAAAAGTAAAAAAAGTCATATATAAATAAAAAAAAGGAAATATATTATATACAGAAAAACATATTATATACATTAATAAATGAATAAAATAATTATAATTCAAATAAAATATATATTTATGCTAAAGAAACAAATATTTTAGTTTAATAATTGACAAATATTAAGTAAAGATTATATTTCTTTTAAAAAAATTAATAATTTAATAAGAAAAAATATATTATTAAGTTATTTGAAGATTATAATTATAAAAAAATTAATAATAAATCTAAATAACCTATATTCGTAATTCATATTGTATATCAAAAAAAATAAAGAAATAATTTAAAGAAATATATTATTAAAACAAAAGGAAATAAGAATAAAAAGGAGAAAATAAAAAAAAAAATGAAGAAATTTTTATATTTTAAGAAAACAGGATTTAAGAAAAGACAAGTGGTAAGTAAGTTTATAAACTTTACTCCTTGATAGTTGAACTGTTGGAACCCGCTTTATTTTTTAAAAAATTCCTCAGCAAACTTCTAAAATGTAGATCAATCAAAGCACAATTTATTTAAATTTATTATACAGTTTCTTTTTTATTTTCATTATTGTTAAAAAAAATTTTATGCTCTTAAAGATAAGGTAATTGTGATAACCATATCCCTCAGCACCATATGGAATATCAAACTTAGCGTCAGTCTTTTTATCAATCCAGGAGTAAGAACCATGAACAACAATGGCATCGTGATCTTTATCAAGAACCTTTAATTCACCTTGTTCGTTCTTGTGAATGCCATTGGAAGTATTGAAAGCGTATTTAAAACCTTTAGAACCAATATCAGTATGATAAAATATCGCCAAAATTTTTTTAAAAATATCAATTATGTTTTTCTTTTTTTTTTTTAATTTATTTTAAAAACTAAAACTTTATTGATGTATTTATTTTCAAAACATTTAAAAAATATGAACATTAAATTAAAATTATTTGTATAAAAATCTTAAAAATTTAATAAAATATTAAGGGTATTCATAGAATCATTTTAACATTACTAAAACTACTGACAATTTCGTAGAGATAATCAAGATCAACAGATAATCAAACTCATATGAAGCATTAGAGATTTTATATAATTGTTCTCTTGAATTCCTTTCTGTTTCAGATCAAAAATTAACATTGGAAAACTTTAAATAATATTTCTGCTCCAAAATCACTTGATTTATCTCCAATTAACTAGTTTTTTTTGCCATATACTTTTCGCAATATTCCACATCATAAATATTCCTAATCACTTGGTATGCGATTTCATATGCCCATAAAGACCAGCATTTTGGGCAAATGATTTCTTACAAATACCACAAACATAAGTCTTCTCTCCTGCGTGTATTTTCAAGTGTTGTGTGTAATTCGATTTCCTTTGAAATCGTGCCTTACACACATTACACTCGTACGGCTTTAGGTTCGTATGTACCAACTGATGATCTTTGAGTTGTGATTGACTAAAGAAACATTTGTCACACATTTCACATTTAAAATCCCTCTGATTTGTATGACGTTTCATATGGGCTGTCAAATAGCATTGAGCTGTCAACACTTTACCACATATAGGACAAGTAAAAGTTTTCGCCTCACAATGTAACATTTTCGTATGTAAACGTCTTGAGTGTAAAGAATGAAAATATTCATCACAATATTTACATTTATAGGGATTCTCCCCGGAATGTAAACGTTTATGTATCGAAAGATAATTACGAAAACGAAAACCTTTGCCACAAATATCACAGATATAAGGTTTTTCATCTGTGTGAGTAATGCAATGAATTTTTAATTTGTTATATTGTCTAAATCTTTTGCCACATTCTTCACATTGGAAAGGTTTTTCGCCCGTATGGATCATCTTGTGTATGCGTAAATTATAGAGATCGTTAAAGGTACGATTACAAAATTCACATTGGCCTGAGGTACGTTTCTTTTTCCTTTTCTGCTGACGTTCATGATTGGAGGAGTTTAAAAGTTTGCTTGAGGCTTTTGGTGAAGAACAAGTTGCTGAAGTTGTGGGTGAGGGAGCGTTTTCTTTATTGGAATCTGATAAAATCTTCGAGTTATTATCCTCTTCTTGGGTTTTGTGTTTTCCCAAAGAATTTAGAAGACCATTCATATCAAACTCGTTAACGCCTAGGATCTGTGTAAAGAAATGAAAGGAAAATTTTAAAGGAATCGATACAAAACTATTAAAAATTATTTTAACAAACTACTCTATAGTTTAAACTATAATGTAAAAGAAAGCGTAAACTATAGTCTAGTCTATAGTGTAATCTATATTAAACACTATAGTGTAAACTATAGTCTAGTTTATAGTGTAAACTACAGCATAAACTTTATAGTTTATAGTGTAAACTACCTCTTATACTATAGTCTAGTTTATAATGTGTAGTGTAGACTGTAGTCTAGTAAATATAAAAAATTCCATTTAAATAAGAAAAACGATGAAAATTTTTGTTTTTTACATAACGTAAACAATTGAAACTTTATTTTTTCTGATGTAAATAAAGAAAGTTTTTTAAATATGTAAAATTACATTTTTTACACAAGTTAATCATTTAAAAGTTTTTAGTTTCTTGTGTAATCTATGTAAATAATCAAATTTTACCATGTTCAATTCAATTTAACTCTTCCACATAAGGTTAACGTATTTTTTTTTTTTTTTTTTGTAAAAAATTTACATAAATATATTTTACCAGGTAAACAATGAATTTACAATTTTTACATAGCGTAAATATTTAAAATTTTCTTTTTTTGTGGAAATAATGTAAATAAATTTTCCCAGATAAATTCATAAGATTAATTGTAAACAACAAACAAAATTGAAAATTTATTTTTTCTTATGTTAATAATGTAAACAGTTAAATTTAACAAGGTAAAAAATTATAATTACATTATTTACATAAAGTAAGTATTTAAAATTTTCTTTTTCTTGTGTAAAAAATGTAGATAATCACATTTTACCAGATAAAAAATTAAAATTAAATTGTTTACATAATTTATTTATTTTTTTATTTATTTATTTATTTTCAATAATATTTCATAACCTAGCCTTTTGGCCATAATCGGTCACAAATTTCTACTAACAGATAAATTTAAAATACAATTCATAAATAAAAATTTAAATATATAATAACATAAAATAAAAGGTAAAAAATACATTTAAGAAGTTATTATAAAAGGTAAAAAATACTTTTAAGAAGTTATTGCTAATTAATAAAAACGGTTAAATTGCACAAGTCAACCCAACAAAGCCCCATCAACCAAAAAATAATAAAAACAAATGTTAGAAAGTGAAGTCAATCATGTATCTATATGAGCAAAAGCTTGGCAAAAAAAAACTAATTACTACAAACGTGGTATATACCCAGAAAAAATGTCACACCAACGCATCGCACAGAAACTTGTATAAACTCTTTATATTCCAAAATGCAACAAGCATAAAGTAGCACACACAGGGTCAACCAGAAGTTTATTAGTACTAAAAGTCACTACAAATTAAGGATTTTCTTTCTATTTTTTATTTAATTTTTTTTTAACACGCTTGCGTAAGCATCAGTCCTTGAATAAGATACCCTTTGAAATGCCATAACATAAAGCAGTCCCATGAACAACATGATTACAGTACAGGTAACAATTTCTCTCACAAAACCAATAAAAGCACCAAACTTTAACAACATACCCTGAGTTATAATGCAAAGAAGCAACAAATGATGTAAAAAACAACCCACAGATCTTGCACACAACTATTCAGTAAAGACACAAATTACTGAAACTAATGGCATTGATCAATGAATTCTAGACCAACATCTAAAGTTCCAGCAAGAAAACATTATAAATTCTGATGAAAACTAAAGAACATTAAGCTAAACAAAAAGAAAAAAAAAAAAAATAAGTCCAATTATCAGAAAATGCATGAGAAGAGCAAAACAACACATTCAAAGAATAAAACAAGTAGCCGATTCCGCATAAACCCAACAGAAACAGAGAGTAGATAAATAGATAAGTTCAAAGTATCAAAACTAATAACCAGAAAAATCTTCTTACTTCAACAGACTAAATTATGTTCTAAAACATTAATGAAAATCAAAATATACACCCAAGAGGTACCACTTTTCATTCACAAAATTTTTAATGATTTCCGCAGAATTCATCCAATAAAGAAACAGCCACTAGAAATGAGAATATACCTCAGCTCATTAAAAGATTAAATAAAAGATATGAGACCGTGTACCACACTTAGCAAACATAATAAAGACCATACCAATTAGATTACAATGGAAGACACCGAAAATCATTCCTAAAAGAAAAAAACATTTAATGAAATGAGAAAGATATGAACAACTTCCACCCATATTGCTGAAACAATCCAAAACGGAATACCTTAAAAAGACTCATACTTAATGAATATTTCAATGCAAAAATTACACCACAATCATCAATCTGCAATCACATGCAACCGTAATACAAACACACAGCAACATTATCAACTCACATCACACAAAAGACAAAATTTCCAACCACAGTGGATGTATACAAATAACATGAAATCAGACAAAATCAAGTAGGACAAATCAGAAATCTATTATAAAAAAGCATAAGCCAGGACCACTAGAAACACTATGAAAAACCAAAATATTCCCATCCTCCTGAAGAGCACAAAGTCATATAGCAGGATTACTTCTGCTTACCGCAAATTAGTAGCACTTTTCATCAAGAAACTATAATTAAATATCAACCCTTCAAAAACTAATAAATGATCTACTAGCAACAAATATTAATTAAATAATGTAAATATTAAAAATTTTCTTTTTTTCCTATTTAAACAATGTCAGTAATTATATTTTACATTATTTACATAATGTAAATTTATACAATTTTCTTTTTTCTTGTGTAAAAAATGTAAATAATTACATTTTACCTGGTAAAAAATTAAATTGTTTACATAATGTAAATATTTAAACTTTTCCTATGTAAACAATGTCAATAATTACATTTTATCAGGTAACCTAAGAAAATTTGCACTATTTACTTAACGTAAAAAATTGTAATTTAATTTTTTTTATGTAAGTAATGTGAACAATTGAAATTATGTTGTTTTTATAATGTAAACATTTCAAAATTTATTTTTTCTTCTGTAAAAGAAGTAAATAATTTATTTCAACCATGGAAAGAATTAAATTAAATGACGTGAACAATGCAAGCAATTAGAATTTCATGTTATTTATGTTAGTAACGTAATTAATGAGAGATTATCATGAAAACAATAAAAATTGTATGGTTTACAATCCATTACAAATACATTGTCTATAATCTGGTATATAGCCTAGTCTATAGTCTAATCATTAGTATAATTACTTTAGATTAAACAAAGTGACGTCGACAATGAAGCTCTGATTTTCATCTTAAAAATGTATGCAAATACGAGATCACCTGCGAGTTACGTTTGGAATCTAAAAATACTTTTCCTTCTTATTTATTTATTAAATTTACTTTTTTATTTATTATGAATTATATATAAATTTTATAAAGAAAATAAAGATCGCAAAGAGATACCATGGGTTTTATAGAAATCGTTAAATTTCAATAAAGGATGTTGAAATATTTTTTCAGTAATTTTGCCAGATAAATAAATACAATTTTTTTAATTACTCTGTTAATGAGCTTGCAAAAACATTTTATAAACTAATTTAAAGTGGTTTTTAAAAATTGTCATAAAACTCTGGTTAATTTTTTTTCCTCTTATCTTTAACCTCCTTTTATAAACTAATTTGTAAATTTACGTATTCTTTTCTATTGCAAATTATATAAAGATTAGATAAATAATAAATTTTGAATGTTTTATTTCTTTTATTTTGTTTTGACAGACAAAAACGGGATTAAATTTCACTTTGTCATGCTGACATTTGAAAATTTAAATCAATCCATTAATTAACGTTGTAATTTTTAGAGAAAGGGAATAGAAATATTTGTATATAAATAATTTTTATTAAGTCTAGTCTTTTTTGTTTATATTTTTAAAGATAAGATAAAAGCATTTGACAATAAAACTGTGAAACGCTTAGTTTGGAATAATGATACTTTTACAAATAAAATGATTAATCAATGATGAAATAGCGCATGATGTAGAGAACTATGAAAAATAAACAGACTTCAAATATTCCCTCACTAACTTCCATTATAGTTTATAGTCCAGTCTACAGTATGCTCTACATTTTGTAGACTATATTCTAGTCTATAGTGTAGGCTATAGTCTAGATTATAATATAGACTATAATCTATCTATTTAATCTATAAGTAGACTGCTTAGTCTATAATATATATAGTAAGGACTATAGCTTAGCCTATAGTAAGGACTATAGCTTAGTCTATAGTAAATATCATAGTTTAGTGAATATTATAGACTGCAGTTATTTTAGTTTATAATATAGACAACAATTTAGTCCATAACATAAACTATAGTTTAGTCTATAATATAGACTATAGCTTACTCTATAATATAGGCTATAGTTTAGTCAATAACATAGACTATAGTTTAATCAATAATATAAACTATTGTTTAGTCTATAATATAGACTATATTTTACTTTACAATATAGGCTATAGTTTAGTCTATAATATAGACTATATTTTAGCCTATAATATAGACTATAGTTTAGTCTGTAATATAGGCTATAGTTTAGTCTGTAATATAGCCTACAGTTTAGTTTATGATGTGGACTATAGTTTAATCTATAACATAGACTATAGTTTAGTCTGTAATATTGACTACAGTGTAGTCTATAACAAGACTATATTTTAGTCTATAATATAGACTATAGGTTAGTCTATAATATAGACTATAGTTTAGTCTACAATATAGACTATAGTTTAGTCAATAATATAGACTATAGTTTAGTCTGTAATATAGAATATATAGTATAGAATAGAATATATGTAATATAGAATATATAGCTGTACTTTAGTCAATAACATAGACTATAGCTTAATCAATAATATAAACTATTGTTTAGTCTATAATATAGACTACATTTTACTTTATAATATAGGTTATAGTTTAGTCTATAATATAGACTATAGTTTAGTCTATAATATAGACTATAGTTTAGTCTCTAATATTGACTACAGTGTAGTCTATAACAAGTCTATAATATAGACTATAGGTTAGTCTATAATATAGACTATAGTTTAGTCTACAATATAGACTATAGTGTATTCTATAGTATAGACTATAGTTTAGTCAATAATATAGACTATAGTTTAGTCTGTAATATAGAATATATAGTATAGAATAGAATATATGTAATATAGAATATATAGCTGTACTTTAGTCAATAACATAGACTATAGCTTAATCAATAATATAAACTATTGTTTAGTCTATAATATAGACTACATTTTACTTTATAATATAGGTTATAGTTTAGTCTATAATATAGACTATAGTTTAGTCTATAATATAGACTATAGTTTAGTCTCTAATATTGACTACAGTGTAGTCTATAACAAGTCTATAATATAAACTATAGGTTAGTCTATAATATAGACTATAGTTTAGTCTACAATATAGACTATAGTGTATTCTATAGTATAGACTATAGTTTAGTCAATAATATAGACTATAGTTTAGTCTGTAATATAGAATATATAGTATAGAATAGAATATATGTAATATAGAATATATAGCTGTACTTTAGTCAATAACATAGACTATAGCTTAATCAATAATATAAACTATTGTTCAGTCTATAATATAGACTACATTTTACTTTATAATATAGGTTATAGTTTAGTCTATAATATAGACTATAGTTTAGTCTATAATATAGACTATAGTTTAGTCTCTAATATTGACTACAGTGTAGTCTATAACAAGTCTATAATATAGACTATAGGTTAGTCTATAATATAGACTATAGTTTAGTCTACAATATAGACTATAGTGTATTCTATAGTATAGACTATAGTTTAGTCAATAATATAGACTATAGTTTAGTCTGTAATATAGAATATATAGTATAGAATAGAATATATGTAATATAGAATATATAGCTGTACTTTAGTCAATAACATAGACTATAGTTTAATCAATAATATAAACTATTGTTTAGTCTATAATATAGACTACATTTTACTTTATAATATAGGTTATAGTTTAGTCTATAATATAGACTATAGTTTAGTCTATAATATAGACTATAGTTTAGTCTCTAATATTGACTACAGTGTAGTCTATAACAAGTCTATAATATAAACTATAGGTTAGTCTATAATATAGACTATAGTTTAGTCTACAATATAGACTATAGTTTAGTCTACAATATAGACTATAGTTTAGTCAATAATATAGACTATAGTTTAGTCTGTAATATAGAATATATAGTATAGAATAGAATATATGTAATATAGAATATATAGCTGTACTTTAGTCAATAACATAGACTATAGCTTAATCAATAATATAAACTATTGTTTAGTCTATAATATAGACTACATTTTACTTTATAATATAGGTTATAGTTTAGTCTATAATATAGACTATAGTTTAGTCTATAATATAGACTATAGTTTAGTCTCTAATATTGACTACAGTGTAGTCTATAACAAGTCTATAATATAAACTATAGGTTAGTCTATAATATAGACTATAGTTTAGTCTACAATATAGACTATAGTGTATTCTATAGTATAGACTATAGTTTAGTCAATAATATAGACTATAGTTTAGTCTGTAATATAGAATATATAGTATAGAATAGAATATATGTAATATAGAATATATAGCTGTACTTTAGTCAATAACATAGACTATAGTTTAATCAATAATATAAACTATTGTTTAGTCTATAATATAGACTACATTTTACTTTATAATATAGGTTATAGTTTAGTCTATAATATAGACTATAGTTTAGTCTATAATATAGACTATAGTGTAGTCCATAGTATAGACTATAGTGTAGTCCATAGTATAGACTATAGTTTAGTCAATAATATATACTATAGTTTAGTCTGTAATATAGAATATAGTTTAGTCTATAATATAGCCTACAGTTTAGTTTATGATGTGGACTATAGTTTACTCCGTAATATAGGCTATAGTTTAGTCTATAATATAGACTATAGTGTAGTCAATAATATATACTATAGTTTAGTCTATAATATAGACTATAGTTTAGTATATAATACAGGCTATAGTTTAGTCTATAAAATAGGCTACATTTTAGTCTATAATATAGACAATAGTGTAGTCTATAGTTTACTCTTCAGTAAAGACTATAGTTTAGTAGTTTAGTATACTTTATAGTTTAGTTTGTACTCTAGTCTATAGTTTTTGTTAAAGACCATGTTATCCTTATCTGATCTTTTTATGGTTAATGTTTTTTTTAACATTTCTTAGCTAATCTTTAATAAAAATTACACATGTTTATACATTTTTTAACTAACATTTTTCCCAGCTTGCGATAAAATTTTCATTATTATTATTTTTATTTTTTGTTAAAGACCATGTTATCCTTATCTGATCTTTTTATGGTTAATGTTTTTTTTTTAACATTTCTTAACTAATCTTTAATAAAAATTACACATGTTTGGACATTTTTTAACTAACATTTTTCCCAGCTTGCGATAAAATTTTCATTATCATCATATTTCTATAAATTTCTTCACATATTGACTTACCTCATCGATCTCCTTGAGAAACTCTTCACTATGACGTTGGTAATTACTTTTTTTCATTCTCTCCAATTCGCCCACCCACAATTCTTTACTGTTCTTATCCATTAACTGTTCTTCTTGCTCCTTTTTGATACTATTCGCATGTAATTGCTCCATGTGTGCTAGAAAATCATCTATAGTAGTGAAATCTTTGTCCTCCTTTTCCACTTCTATATCCTTACAAAGTTTACAACTATAAACCATTTCCCCTAGACTATTCCATGAGTAGTCAGCATAATTCATAATTATTTTATCATTATTAAGAGATTTCTTATAATATTCCAAATTAACGGTATCCTCTTCCACAGCAACAGAAGGAAATGCAGGATGTTTGTAACCTTTGATGTATAAATCGAATTTATGTAATTCTGAAATAATATCATAACCGATAACTTCGTGTTCATTAATAAAGTCTATTAAGATTTTAGTAAAAACAGGAGACATTTTTATGGGTTTTTTTTCAAAAGTTATTCTTAAATAAATTTAATTGTTTTAAAAAAGTGTTTTATTTTTTATTTTTTTTTTCTGTTTTAAAATTTCCGTTGTTTTTCTTAATTTATTTAAAGAAAACCACCGTTTAGTTACTAATAAATATTATTTTGTTTTGCCCAAAATAATGACAAATAACAAATAAAAAAGAAAAAAAAAATTATGAAGAAAAATTTTTTTATTATTATTGTTATTTTGCACATTTGATAAGATAACACGTATTTGGCTTTTTTTTCAAATTCTATTATTTTCCTAATATTTTTTTACTTATTTTTCAAATTGTTGCTGGTGTCGTTCACATGCGTTTTTCGCAGAGTTAATGTGTAGGCAATAAAAATACGAGGTTTTTATCTTGGACTCGAAATGAGTCGTATATATATGATTAGAAATATGTATTTTTGTATTTTTGCAAATTTGCTTAAGAGAGAATTTTTCCTAAGGGAAGATTCGTAAGAATTTTTGTATTTGATACAAAGATAAAAAACCTAACAATAACAATAATAATAATAATAATAACAATAATAATAATAATAATAATAATAATAATAATAAGGGTATCAAAAATATACTCTAAAGAAAGTGATTTATACGCATAAAAAATGTCCTTAAAATTAGAAAATATGCCCTTAAAATGAAAAAAGTATGCTCTAAAAATATTTTGTTTTTCTGGCTAAATTTTGAAATATCTACTATTAATGTTAAAAATTACTTGATTGCTAAAATTATTATTTTTTTTTATTTTTTTGCACTAAGAACATTGAAAGCTAATACATTGTATCAGGAAATTACAAAATTTTTATAAATTAATAAAACTAAAAAACATATGTATCTGACAGTAAAACGAAAATTTCGATAATAGTAAATTATTTAATAAATTCTGTTTCGTGTAAAATAGTGCTTTTTAGTGTAAAATATGCAAAATTGTGATCTTTAGTGTAAATATGCAAAATTATGACAAGCGTAAAATATGAAAAAATATGTCATTTAAATTGATAAAATATAATCTAAAATAAGGATTTTCTATGAAAATATAACCAAATATTCTACTAAGCCCAAAATATGCTAAAATATGCTGTAACAAATCGATACCAAAATTCTTAAAATTGTCTGAAATGGATAAATAACCAACGGTTGGGGTCATTTGAAGCCCAGAAAATATATAATTTTGCAATTTTTATTTGCCGTGATAATAGTAATAATAATAATAATAATAATAATAATAATAATAAATCATTTAACCCAAACATCTTTTCAAAACATTTTTTAATAACAATTTTTCTTATCGCAAAAATTAGTTTTGAAAGAAAGTTTGCTTGCAATTTTTAATTATTATTTTTCTTTTTTTTTACATAAAGAACTAAATTTTGCATTAACTAAATTATTTCTATAAATATTAAAAAAATATTAATAAATAAATCGAAAAAAAATTTAATTAAAAAAATTTTTTTGTTTAATTTATGTCATTTTTATTAAAAGCATTTAAATTTAATGTATATTTTTTAAAATAATTTTTTATAAAAAAAATTACAACATATTATTAAATAAACTAAACAATAGCTCTGTTCCAGTACTCGTCAAGTTTACGGATTTTAGTCAGAAATTGTCAGAAAAACAACAAAATACACAAAAATTCTTTGTACGGGAACGCTTTTATGTAAATTCTGACTAAAACTTGCAAGTTTGACAAAAACTGGAACAGAGCTAATATTTCTTATTTAAATTAAATCATAATTTTTAATTAAAAAAAAAAATCAATTCAATTAAATAATTCTACATTAAAAAGTTTTTTCAATAATTTAAATTTTTTTTCTAAAAAAAAAAATAAATAAAAACATAAAATAAGTTAATAAATAAATTTATTTTTTTATTACCATTATTTTTTGATTTGTCTTGAGCTAAATTAATTTTTATTGAAAAAATAATTAATTTAACTTAAAATTAATTTTTATTAAAAAAAATTAATTTAACTAAAAATTAAAAATTATTTAAATTTAAATAACAAAAAAATTCACAAAATATTACTAAATCAATTTTTAAAAAAAATATTTGATTTATAACTTTTATTAAAATATCAATTTAACTAAATAATCTCCCAACAAAAATATATATTTCATAATTTAAATAATAAAAAATTTACAAAATAATAATAAATTAAAAAAATAATACAGAATATTTTTTATTTAATTTTATTAAAAAATCAATTTAACTAAATAATATAATTCTCCATAATTCTCCATATTTGTTTGTTTAATTTGTCTTACTTTTTATTAAAAAACAAATTTAATTTAACTAAATAACCCCTATCAAAAATAATTTTATTTTTCTAAAAAAATTATAAAATATTAATAAATATTTTTTGTTAAATCCATCTTATAATTTTTTATTATAAAAAAAACGAATATTAATTTAAATAAAATAAATAAAAATAAATTAAAGAAATATTTCTTTAACTTATCTCATAATTTTTATCAAAAGAAATAAATATTAAAATTTAATTACTTAATTCTTTTTCTAAAAATAATTTAAAAAATAGCTTTTTTTAATTTTCACTTATTTTTTACTAAAAAAATTAATTTGACTAAAAGAGTACCTACCTATAAAAAATATTTTTTGTTCTTCTCAAAAAATAAAATAAAATAAAAATTACAAAATATTAATAAATAAATTGAAAAAGATTTTTTGTTTAATTTTAAAACAATAAAAATTTCCATTAAAAATTAAAATAATAAAAAAAAAAATAAGAAAAAAATAAAACTATTTTTTGTTTAATTTATTTCACAATTTTTATTTGAAAATTTAATTTAACTAAATAATTCCACAACAAAAATATATTTTTTTAAATTTTCAAAATTTTATTTATTTTATGAAATAAGAAAAATAGAGACTTTGTTCTTTCACAGAAAAATCGGAAATTTTCTTAAGAATTTTTGAGAACTTAGTAGATCTAGTATTAACCGAGTTATAACACGTTATTAGAGTTATTGAAGCTATTTTTTTTTTTCGAATTTCGGTTTTTTAACTCAATCAAATCGGTCCATAAATTTTCCCCATATCCTTTTTTAATTTAATATTGTTTTACATTTGTTTTGTAACGAAGTGATTATATCTTCCTTAAAAATATGTGAACTTTTGTAAAATTCGAAAGTATTAAATTTATTATTTACTAGCTTTTACCGGTTTATTTGATGCGATAACTAATATTTACTTCATATGGGAGCTACTACTCCCCGTGGACCTATTCATTCTATTCGAAATTTGATATGAAAATTACTTTTAAACTTTTTAAGACTTTCACTGTAATAGTACCTTAGATGAGAAAATTTATATTTTCTTTGTGTGGGGGCTACACCTGGACCTATTCGTCTTATTTTCATTTTAACAATTTATCCTATCATATAAATTTCTTCACGAAATTTGACGGCTCTCACTGTAATAGTTGCTTAGATATGCCATAATGAATATTTGCTTTATATGGGAGAGAGTTTTAAAAAATTGTGCTTAAGATATGGGCGTGTCAGCCAATCAAGATTTAACATAATCTATAACATTCTACAGTGCAAGCATCATCTGTGCGTCAAATTTCATGTAATGGCTTCATTAATAACGTGTAAAATTGAAAAAGTAGATTTTTTAAAGTAGGCGCAAAATGAGGGTGTGACTTCCAATCAAGATTTAACAAAGCCTCTTGCACTAGTACTATTTGTGTGTCAAATTTCGTGAAAATCGGTTCAGCCGTTTAGAAATGACATACACAAACAAACTTTCTCTTCATTTTTACATATATAAAGATATAAGGAGTTATGAAATCTTGATTCTATTTCATGGATATAGTTTAGGTAAACATATTTGTAATTACATATTTAATTTTTATATAACACATCCAACACGGGTGAAGGGTATATAAAATTCGGCACAGTCGTATATAGCACTCTAACTTATTTATTTTTTATTTATTTTATTTATTTGCTTATTTATTTTTTTATTTATTTATTCGCTTAATTATTTAATTCATTAGAAAATAAACAAGTTTTTTGTTCTTCATTTTGGCCTTGATAATTTTTGTTTTTTATTTTAAATTTAAAGGCAAACCGCTTACAACAATTATTATTTCTTTATTAAAATACTAAACTACTACTTAAGAAAAATTTATATAAGGTGTTGTTAGTTGTTTCGTTTTCCTTACTAAAACTAAAATTGTTAGAAAAGTGTACAGAAAGAAAGGAATTTAAGATGGAAACAAAATAAAAAAAATAATAATAATAAAATTTCTTAGAAAGTAAATTTAAAATTTCTAACCGACCATACGAAATTATTAAAAAAAAATTTTTTTCACAAAATTTTATTAAAAAAAACTAAAATGTTTTAAGTTACTGAAATTTGGGGAATTTTAGAAACGTTTGATATAAGGAAAGTTTCGGCTAAAATAGAATTTTCTAACAAATAAAACTTTATGAAATCACGGGCTCAATTAAGTCGTTTTTTACTTTTTATGAACATTTAACATAAAAACAAGAATTTTAAAATTTCTTGAAAGAAAATTCAGTTTGTTTTTAAATTTTCTAAAATCTTATACCTTATTCTTTCTGTTTAAATTATTAAATTAAAAAAAATAAAACTAAATTATTACTAAAAAGAAAAACAATATAAGTGGCTATTTATAATTTAAAATAGGAGGAAGTAAGAGAGTTTGGGAGAAATTCATTCATTACTATCTATAGTTATTTCGTAAACTAATTCCTCATCATCGGCTACATCGTCAGAGGCGATTTCTACAATTTTATGCTGATGCAAAAGATCATTATTTAACATAAAATGTTCCGAAGGATGATCTTGATGTTGATGTGCTGATGATGGCGAAGCTATTAAATGTTTATAATCACATTCGTCTATTATTTGTACTGTTTCCAGTGTATCATCATCTGTAGGTTGAAGCTGTTGTTGCAGGTGATGGTGATCATTGAGGTTTTGGCTTTGTAGCAGATGTTCCGTTGAGTGTTGAGAATATTGTTGACTATTTTCTTCATCTTCTAACAGCACCTCATTTTTGCCATCTAGACTAGATGTTTGTTGTTGCAATTGTTGCTGTTGTTCTTCCTCTTGTTGCTGTTGTTGCAAGCCTTCTTCTTCCAATTTACGGCGGGTGTTGTTGCGACATTGTATGGAACGTTTGTGGGCATCGAAATAATTAATATCGGTAAATTCTTCATTACAAATGTGGCACTCAAAGTGTGTTTGATGTAAATGATATTGCTTACGATGTCGTGCCATTTTATGAGCATCACGACATTGCATACCACAGAAGGGACACACAATAATACGCCGTTTACCCATATGTACGGCCCTTATGTGTTCCTGTAAACTGAAATTTTTGTAATATGACTTGGGGCAAACATCACATTTAAATCTTCGTTTCTTTTCATGTGTGGCTTCGCGATGCCTTTTCAATTGAGTATTTTGAGCAAATGTTTTGCCACAGACTTCACAAATATGATCTTTTTCTTGGTGACGTCTTTGATTATGCACTCGTAAGTCCTGCTTAGTGGAGAAATACAATTTACACAGTTCACACACATAAGGGCGTATGCCCATGTGACGACGGGCGTGGCCCGCTAAGTATTTACAATCTTTGTAGGTTTCTTCACAATAAATACACTGGTAGCGGTTAGTGCCCGGTACCAGATGTGTTCTAAGATGTGCGGGTATTTTAGTTTTACTCATGACATCAGGACAAATGCCACATTCCATGGGTAACTTTTCATCGGCTTCATTATTAGATACAGAAAATTCAACTATGGGAGTGCCATCGGGATCGTAATCCACCACTGTGGCTACCAATTCATCGTATAACATGTACTTACGGGCCACTCCTTTGGGTCCCTTATCTTCTGGGCAGGGTTTAGGTTCAGGTTTTTTGGGTTTTTCTGCTTTTTCTGTTATTTCTTTATTGGGTATCACCTGTTCATTTTCTTCTTCTGCCTCTTCGGTTTCATCCAAGCGCACTTCTTCATATTCAATTTCCTGAAACTCTTCTTCCTGTTGCTGTGGCAATCGTTCCTCCTCTGACAGTTGCTCAGTCTGCTGCTGCTGTTGCTCATAACCATTGGTCATTTCATCCTCATCTATTAAATGATCCTCTTGAGGCTCTTCCTCTCCCATGAACTCTTCTTCTTTTAAACCCGGTTTATTCTCTTCCTCATCATCTGGTTCCAAAATTTCCGCTTTAATATCTAAAGCCGGATCTGATAATAAAATTTGTTCTACGTCATCTTCTAATTCTTCTACGATCTCATAATCCTCATCATCATCATCATACAGGAAGTTATCTTCAGGTAAATGTTCTGCCGCTTGGTCTAATAGACTTTCAGGATCTTGTTGCACAAGCTCATTGTCAACAACACCTTCATCATCCTCACAATCATCAGCAATTTCTATACAATCGCGTGCAAATTCATATTCAATATATTCATCCATATCTTCTGCGGTGTCGCACATTTTTTTTTCCTTTGCTTAAACTATTAATTCTTCTTGGTACATTTAATGAAAATAAATTAAAATTGTTATTTTTATTGTTGAATATTTCGTAGATTTTATGTTGTAAAAAGAAATTTCTGCGCGTTTTTCTGCTTTTTCTTTAAAATTTTTACTTACAGGCAGAGACCTGCGCCAAACATGTTAACGGCGGCGACTGCTTTTGCAAAATTTGTTGGCAGCGTCTCAAAATCGGCTGTTAGCTGACTGAAACATAAACATACACGTAACAAAATATGTAAGATTTTTCTGTAAGAGATTGTAAAATTATTTATGAGACTGCTGAGATGAAATTTCTCTACACAACTATCTTATAAGATGAACTGTAAAAAAATACTCGTATATTTTGGAAATTACTAAAAAAATAATGTTTTTTTTTTAAATTGTTTTCTTTTAATGATTGTTGCATATATCAGAAAAAATTGTCTAAATCTGCATTTGTTAAATTAAAATGAAAGGTTTACTCTGTGACTGATATAGGACTTATTAGAAAACGTGTACCCCTTGTTTAAGATAACATAAACAAAATGGTTACTCTCTTCTGCCGGCGTTATCTTACATATTGAATCAGCGTTTAACTCAATTGTAGAGCAGGGCTAACCTAGTGTCTACATTAGGCAAATTTATATCAAAATAAGCGTCAAAATCAGTGCGAACATATACAAGGTAACCTTAGTTAAACAATTGATTATTATTTTGGTTGTTACAGTTGTCAAACTGCATATATAAAAAACAATAATGAATACGTCATATTGTTGTTTTTGTGCAACTGTTGCCACCTTCCACAAATTCGCGTTAAGTTTGACTTTTGTCTTGATAAAAAAATCTCTAATGTAGACACTATGTAAATGGCAGTTGACATACAAATGAATGTTTGTGTGAATAGTGTAACAAAAAAGTGACCTCGTAATGGCAGCTGATTTACAATTTTTTTATTTACATACCTCGCGAAACTGTCAAATTGTTTTTGCATTCGTATGTAATATTTTTTTGACGCTTATATTACTCTTCTTCTTATATTACTCTTCTTATATTACTCTTCTTCTCCATTTTCTCATTGTTTGTTCAAACGTCAAAATAAGTGCGAATCTATGAAAGGTAACCTCAGTTAAACAACTAATTATTATTTTTGGAGGTTACAGCTGTCAAACTGCATATATAAAAACATTAATAAATTTGCCATATTGTTGTTTTTATGCAACTGTTGCCACCTTCTATAAACTCGGGTTATTTTTTACTTTTGTCTGGATAAAAAATTGTCTAATTTAGACACAACATGGTTTTACAGTAACAAAGTACAAACAATTGTTGTTTTTGTAGCTTTACGATCACTATATAATTACATTATGGTTTGTGTGGTTGTCAGCTAACACAGAGAAATACATAATAAATAGAGAAATAAATAAAAAATAAAAAATTAATTAAACAACAGTAGTTTCAGAAAAAAGTAATTTATTTTAGAAAAACAAAATACTAATTAAAAAATCCCTAATTTCAGAAATAAGCACCAATTATTAATCACTAAATAAAAAAGAGAAAAAAACACTCACAAATTTCCGAAAATCACTAATTTCAGAAAAAATCACAGATTTCAGAAAAAAATTTTAATTTCCAAAAAAAAAAAAGAAAATCAAATTTTCAAGAAAAATCATTAAGAAAAAAATATATAACTTAACAAACAATAATTAACAATAATTATTCTAAAAATCTTTTAAAATCAGAAGTTTCTTTACTGAATAAATCGTAGTTTCTCTTAATTCATTAAAATTGATTATTTTGAAAAAGAGAAATATTAAAAAATTCTTAAAGTGAATAAATCGCAACATTTTTTTTTTGTTTTACTAATTTCAGTTTTTCTTCTTAATTTCATAAAAATTCGTCAATTTCCAAGAAATTTGGAAATTAAATATAAATCAGCACTTTTGTAGAAAAGCGTCTTTTAACAGTTAAGTTTATTTTTCCTAAAACTTTCTAATAACGAATGAAAGCTTAAGAAAAAAATCTGCAAACAAATTTTTAAAGTTTACAAAAAATTAAAAAATTTGGACAGGAGAATAAACTGCTTATTTAAAAATTGGATTTTTTTATAAGATAGATCTATCTATCTATCTTATAAAAAAGTGCTCAAGTAGAATAAATCGATTTTTTAATTCACTAATTTCAGAAAAAGTCGCGAGTTTTAGAAACATGCATTTTAAAGTCATAAATAATTTCGAATTTTATATGAAACCTTCACTTTTGATGAAAATGATTTAAAAATTTATATATATATATATATATATATATATATATATATATATATAAACAAAACAGCCAAGAAATTTATTACATATTTCGCAAAAAATACTGATTGGAAAATAAATTGCTTATTTAGAAAGATAATTTTCGTAAAAAAATGATAATAAAATTTTGCTCAAATAGAAAAAACCGCATTTTTTTTTTTTTGATTCACTAAATTTAAAAACTGTCGAAAATTTTAGAAAAATTAAATTTAAGGTTTCAAATACAATATCAAATTTATATAAAATCTCCTTTGCTTTTCTATTTTATTAAAGATTTACTAAACAATATCAAAAAATTATAAAAATTTCCAATTATTTACCAATAGCTTATTTATTTAACTCCATTATTCTCCTTTTAAATTTAAAATTTTCGTTATCATGTTTTTTATGAGATTTTTATACCATTTTTTCTAAAATAACTGTCTTTTTATTTACCGTTTTATATATTAATTCTCATACTTTCCCTTTTCTTACAACTGCTTTTACTGACAATGTCAAACAGCCATTCACAATAGTTTAACATAATTTATATGAAAACATTTTAGTCTATACTTTTTGTTCACAAAAATATTTATTTTCTTGTACATAATTAACGTTCATTTTTTTATACATAAACTTAAAACAAACTAAATTGTGTGAAATTTAAAACTTTTCCAAAAACTAATCTATTTAAGCATTATCCATGGCGGCAATTTCATACAAAAGCTGTTGTTCAGCTTTTACTTTTTCATGTTCATCTACCTCGATATTTTCCTGATCCTCCAAATCCTCTATATCATGCTCATTTACAATTTCCGTATGCATATCATGAGTAATCTCCTCCACTACCACCTCTTGTTGTTCCAATTGTTCGTCTTTGAAGTGCTGTTCCAGCTGTTGTTGACTGTCACCATCTTCGACTAAAACTTGTTGCTGGTTATACATTTGTGAGTTATCAAGTTGTTCGGCATATTGGTAGTTTTGCAATTGATCAGGTCCTAATTGTTGGCCATCTGGCTGTTGTTGCTGCAGCTGTTCGAGCTCATCATAGTTATCCGGCTTATGTTGGAACAGATGACGTCCCAATTTTTTGCGACATTGCAAAGAACGACGATGGGCATCAAAGAAATCTATATGATTAAATTCAAGACCACAAACACGACATTCAAATTTGCCCTGATTCAAATGCATATCTTTGCGATGTTGGGCTAATTTGTGCGTGTCCTTAAAACGCAAATCACAAAAGGGACAATCTAATAAACGTCTATCACCATAATGAACATTACGTATGTGTTCGGTCATAGCGTATTTGCGCAAAAATTTCTTACCACAATGTTCACACTCATAATTGCGTTGCTGTTCATGTACCAGTAGTCGATGATGACGCAAGGAGGTGTTTTGGGCAAAAGTTTTACCACACTGTTCACATATATGTTCTTTGGCCAGATGACGTCGTTGTTCATGAACTTTTAAATCTTGTTTAGTGCAGTAATACATTTTACAAGGTACACACACATAAGGACGTATACCCATATGCCTTCTAGCATGACCGGCGGCATACGCCCGTGTTACAAAATCATCTTCACAATAAATACATTTAAAACGTTTGGTACCCGGTTTAAGGTGGGTCTTCAAATGAGCCTCCAATTTAGATTTGTGCATTATATCCGGACAAACACCACATTCAACCGGTAAACGTTCCGCCTCACGATCATCAGCCACCATAGAAAATTCTACTATGGGTGAACTATCTTCATCATCATAGTCTACTATCTCCGCACATATGCCATCGAATAGCATAAACTTACGCGGCACTTTTGGTAAATTTAATCTTTTACGTTTCTTTTCTAATTCCGCCCATAGTTGCTGAGGTGTTGGCGGCTCTTCTATCACCTCCTCATGCTGATATACTTCTAGCTGTTCACCACTTTCCTCATCCATAATCTCTTGCACCTCTTCCACCATCATCATTTGTCCATCATCGGTTATCATCATGGTGGCATTGTTACCATCATGTTCCTCTACAACTTCACTGGTTTCTATCAATTCTTGGCCATCGGTCAAATAAATGACATTACCATCTTCACATTGTTCCAAATCGTCACCCTCGGCCAGTACTACATAGTCGGATTCATCAATGGCTATGTACTCGGTCTCCTCAACAATAGATTCCGTTTCGCTCATAATAATTGGAAATTTTGTATTTTCAAAAAAAGTTTCACCGATGATTTTTGTGTAAAAATTATTGCGGCAGGAAAATTTTACCAACGCTGCCTTTTCGGTTAGTGATGTTAAAAAGGTAAAGAAGAAATCGATTATTCATTTGTGAAACAAGTAATTGGGTGAGAAAATTACTTAAACGTAAGAATTTATAAAAAAGTAATTATATTTTTACGTTTAAAATAAATAACAACAGACTTTTGTTTCTTCTTAATAGAATTTTTTAATAAAATGAATTATACATTAATAATTGCTTATTAATTTATCAAGAAATAAAATATTTGAGCGAGTACCTTAACAAAAAAGTAATCATTAAGCCTAAACACTCAAAAGACCTTATTCACAATAACCTAACAAATGTTTTAATTCACAGTAGTCTCTAATAGCGAAAAGGCAAAAAAAAAAAATGTAAACGAACTTAATATAACGAACTAATTGTGGCTTTTAATAAAAACTAAAGTCGAATTTAAATAATTATCAATATAATTAGCTAACATATAATGTTCTTTTATAGTTTTAAATAAATAAAAGTGTAATTTGCTATAAATAATACAAAATTTGTAGAATTGTTAACCAAACTCAAATAAACAAATAAAGCAATATTTGTAAAATTGTAAATCGATTTTTAAAAATATTTTTTTTTCTTAATCAAAACTTAAATCTTAATTTAAAGAATTAATAATACCATTAGGAAATATCGAATATCCTCTTATAGTTTTAAAGAAATTAAAGTGTAATTTACTATTACTACCATACATTTTGTTAAATTTTACACCACATACCACCAATTCTTGTTATTATTAAAAAAAAAATAAAATAAAATTTTATATAAAATAGTTAATAAATTTATATTAAAAATAAAAAATACAACATAAATAATTTAATAATTTTGTATTTTAACATATAAATAAATAAATAAATAAATATATATACATATATAACTTTTTTTGGTGAAATTTAATCAATATTTATTAAAATTTGCGTTAGGTTTAAATTATTACAACCACTTTAAATAAAAATTACAACAAATTAGTATTCAAATTATTTATAATTTTTAATCACGTTTATTACAAATTAATAAGACATTTATCTTTTTATTATTTTAACCAAAAATAATGTCAGTTGTTATTTAATGAATATCTATATATAAAAAATTCTCAACAGTGTTAAATTCAAATATGTGCACGTTTTAAATAATAATCTCTAGATTATAATATAGTTCATAATATATAATATAATATCAATAATATATTTTATATTTTTATTATTTTCTCATATTTTAGTCTATATAATAGTCCAGTTTATAATACATATAGACTATTAGCAAGTTTATAATATATAATCTCGACTATAATATGGACTATGGTTTAGTCTATAATGTAGACTATAGCCTAGTCTATAATATATACTATAGTCTAGTCTATAATATAGACTATAGTCTAGTCTATAATATAAACTATAGTCTAGTCTATAATATAGACTATAGTCTAGTCTATAATATAGACTATAGTCTAGTTTATAATATAGACTATAGTCTAGTCTATAATATAGACTATAGTCTAATCTATAATATAGACTATAGTCTAGTCTAAAATATAGACTATAGTATAGTCTATAATATAGACTATAGTCTAGTTTATAATATAGACTAAACTATAGTCTAGTCTATAATATAGACTGTAGTCTAATCTATAATATAGACTATAGTCTAGTCTAAAATATAGACTATAGTATAGTCTATAATGTAGACTATAGTCTAGTTTATAATGTAGACTATAGTCTAGTTTATAATATAGACTATAGTCTAGTTTATAATATAGACTATAGTCTAGTTCATAATGTAAAATATAGTCTAATATAGACTATAGTCTAATCTATGATATAGACTATAGTCTAGTCTATAATATAGACTATAGTATAGTCTATAATATAGACTATAGCCTAGTTTATAATATAGACTATAGTCTAGTTTATAATATAGACTATAGTCTAGTCTAAAATATAGACTATAGTATAGTCTATAATATAGACTATAGTCTAGTTTATAATATAGACTAGACTATAGTCTAGTCTATAATATAGACTATAGTCTAATCTATAATATAGACTATAGTCTAATCTATAATATAGACTATAGTCTAGTCTAAAATATAGACTATAGTATAGTCTATAATGTAGACTATAGTCTAGTTTATAATATAGACTATAGTCTAGTTCATAATATAGACTATAGTCTAGTTCATAATGTAAAATATAGTCTAATATAGACTATAGTCTAATCTATGATATAGACTATAGTCTAGTCTATAATATAGACTATAGTATAGTCTATAATATAGACTATAGCATAGTTTATAATATAGACTATAGTCTAGTTTATAATATAGACTATAGTCTAGTCTAAAATATAGACTATAGTATAGTCTATAATATAGACTATAGTCTAGTCTATAATATAGACTATAGTCTAATCTATAATATAAACTATAGTCTAGACTAAAATATAGACTATAGTATAGTCTATAATGTAGACTTTAGTCTAGTTTATAATATAGACTATAGTCTAGTTTATAATATAGACTATAGTCTAGTTCATAATGTAAAATATAGTCTAATATAGACTATAGTATAGTCTATAATATAGACTATAGCCTAGTTTATAATATAGACTATAGTCTAGTTCATAATGTAAAATATAGTCTAATATAGACTATAGTCTAATCTATGATATAGACTATAGTCTAGTCTATAATATAGACTATAGTATAGTCTATAATATAGACTATAGTATAGTCTATAATATAGACTATAGCCTAGTTTATAATATAGACTATAGTCTAGTTTATAATATAGACTATAGTCTAGTCTAAAATATAGACTATAGTATAGTCTATAATATAGACTATAGTCTAGTTCATAATGTAAAACTATATAGACTATAGTCTAGTCTATAATATAGACTATAGTATAGTCTATAATATAGACTATAGCCTAGTTTATAATATAGACTATAGTCTAGTTTATAATATAGACTATAGTCTAGTCTATAATATAGACTATAGTCTAGTTTATAATATAGACTAGACTATAGTCTAGTCTATAATATAGACTATAGTCTAATCTATAATATAGACTATAGTCTAGTCTAAAATATAGACTATAGTATAGTCTATAATGTAGACTATAGTCTAGTTTATAATATAGACTATATTCTAGTTTATAATATAGACTATAGTCTAGTTCATAATGTAAAATATAGTCTAATATAGACTATAGTCTAATCTATGATATAGACTATAGTCTAGTCTATAATATAGACTATAGTATAGTCTATAATATAGACTATAGCATAGTTTATAATATAGACTATAGTCTAGTTTATAATATAGACTATAGTCTAGTCTAAAATATAGACTATAGCCTAGTTTATAATATAGACTAGACTATAGTCTAGTCTATAATATAGACTATAGTCTAATCTATAATATAGACTATAGTCTAGTCTAAAATATAGACTATAGTATAGTCTATAATGTAGACTATAGTCTAGTTTATAATATAGACTATAGTCTAGTTTATAATATAGACTATAGTCTAGTTCATAATGTAAAATATAGTCTAATATAGACTATAGTCTAATCTATGATATAGACTATAGTCTAGTCTATAATATAGACTATAGTATAGTCTATAATATAGACTATAGCCTAGTTTATAATATAGACTATAGTCTAGTTTATAATATAGACTATAGTCTAGTCTAAAATATAGACTATAGTATAGTCTAAAATATAGACTATAGTATAGTCTATAATATAGACTATAGTCTAGTTTATAATATAGACTAGACTATAGTCTAGTCTATAATATAGACTATAGTCTAATCTATAATATAGACTATAGTCTAGTCTAAAATATAGACTATAGTATAGTCTATAATGTAGACTATAGTCTAGTTTATAATATAGACTATAGTCTAGTTTATAATATAGACTATAGTCTAGTTCATAATGTAAAATATAGTCTAATATAGACTATAGTCTAATCTATGATATAGACTATAGTATAGTCTATAATATAGACTATAGTTTAACACATAGGTTAATTATAGATCTAGTTGGTCTTAATTTAATTTTTGCATTTCTTAAGTGATTTTTTTTTTTAAACTTTTTCCTAAAAGTTTCATAATTTTTTTGTTAACTTAACATTTTTTTGGTAAATAAAAATTGTTATAAAATATCTATTTTTACCAAGAACTTAAATAATATAATTTTTGTTGTCTAATATCAGATCATATACATATATGTTTATTTAATTTAACTGGAATTTAACGGACAAAAAATATGTTTAAGAAATAATTTAACAACTATGAATATTATGTACCGCTACAAACTACAACAAAATCAGTATCAAAGGCAACAACACCTCGTCAAACAAACAACGTGCAATGAACGCATTAAAAACAAAAAAAAAAAAAAAAATTAAAGGTTTCCAAAGTGTTGCAAAAGCCGGTCAAGTGTAACAGTGGCACAAAAGGTTTATTACACGAGAACTACGGTTAAGACAACAGAAGTAAAGTGATTTAAATAAATATAAACAACAGCAACAACCACAATGTGCCACAAATTGTTTACACTCTACAAATAACTGCAACAACTACAAACAATATAAAGCGAACTCCACAAAAGAAGAGTTTAATAGCAAAGTCTGCGTAACAAAGTGTTTTTGAGCTGGTCTTGTGTTGTTTTTGATTTCTTCTTTTTGCTTTGGGGCGGACGGACACTAACCCAAGGTAAGTTGTTGTATGAATTTAATGTTTTCATATTAAGTATTTAACTTGTGTGGCATATTTGTTTTAGTTCGTTGGTATTGAGTCTAATTAAAAATAAAACTTATAAAGAAAAAAAAAAAAAATGACCGAAACAAAAACGATCTATTAAAGAGGTACATATGTATTTAAAAGACAGATGATTAAGATATTGTTAAAAGTGTGATGGTCTTAACGGTCAATGCTACTTTAATTGACTTTAACAATGTTTTGGATTTTGGATGGCAGCGGAATCAGAGAGCTGCAAAAATGATGAAAATGTTGAGGGATTAAAAACAAAAAAAAAAAAAAAAAAATTGCATATTTTTGGTTTATAAAACAAAGTTTTGTAATTAACTTTTAATAGACTAGGAAATTTGTAAAAGACTAGACTAGAGACTAAATTATGGACTAGGCTATGAAATGAATTATGGACTAGACTACTGACTATTAAACAGAATATTGTATGGACTGTATTGTAAACTGTACAATGGTATACAATAATATTATAGACTATAAATTATGTTGTAGACTAGATTATAAACTATATTATAGACTAGACTATGGCGCTTTATTATAGTTTAGACAATTGACTATATTATAGATGAGACTGTTTACTTTAATATACACTAGAATATGGACTATATTAAAGACTTGAATAAGGACTATATTATAGACTAGGCTATGGACTATATTATGGACTATATTGAAGACTAGACTATAGACTATATTAAAGACTAGACTATGGACTATATTATAGACTAGACTGTGGACTATATACTATATTATACGATTAAACTGTAAACTGTATTATAGACCAGATTATAAACTATATATACAGTCTAAAATATATGGATAATATTATATGACTAAACTATAAACTGTATTATTGACTAGATTAAAAACTATATTATAGAATAGACTATGTACTATATTATAGACTTTATTATACACTAGACTATATTATTGACTAGGCTATGGACTATATGATTTACGTGACTATAAACTATATTATAGACTAGACTATGGACTATATTAAAGATATTATGGACTATATTATAGACTGGACTATGGATTATATTATAGAGTAGACTATGAACTATATATCACAGACTAGACTATGGACTATATATTATAGGCTAAACTATGGAATATATTACAGATTAGACTATGAACTATATGTTATAGATTAGACTATGGATTATATTAAAGACTATACTATGCACTATATTATAGACTATACTATAAACTTTATTATACACTAGACTATTTACTATATTATAGACTAGAGTATGGAGTATATTATAGACTATGAACTATGTATTATACACTAGGCTATGGACTATATTATAGACTAGACTATGGACTATACTAAAGACTAGACTATGGACTATTTTATAGACTAAAGTATAAACTGTATTATAGAATATATTATAAACTATATTCTAGACTAGATTATGGACTATATTATAGAGTAGACTATGGCCTATATTATAGACTAGACTATAAACTATATATTATAGACTGGACTGTGGAATATATTAAAGACTAAACTATGGGCTATATTATAGACTAGACTATGGACTAAATTATAGACCAGACCATCCACTTTAGTATAGACTAGACCATGGACTATATTACAGACTAGACTATAAACTATATTGTAAATTAGATTTTGTCTATATTATATGACTTAACTAGACTTTATTATACACCAGACTAAGAACTACATTATAGTCACTATGAACTATATTATAAACTATAATATAGACCAGCTAATAACTATATTATAGACTAGATGACGTACTATATTATATACTAGACTATGGACTATATTATGAACTAAACTATAAACTATATTACAGACTAGACTATAAACTATATTGTAAATTAGATTATGGACTATATTATAGACTAGACTTTTGACTATATTATATGACTTAACTATAAACTGTATTATAGACTTGACTATGGACTATATCATGGACCATAATGATTAAATTTGTTCTTGAAATTGTCTTCGTATTCCTTGTTTTTCTCTTTGGTCCCGAAAATGTTACTTGTTACATATAACGGCTTAATATTCTGCAAATAAATAGTGGCGGCTAGGATGTCACTCACACGTTTATCATTCATTTGTTTACATCTTAAGTATATGTTTGTTATTGTTTGCCAGTGATGACTCTTGTGCAATTTGTTTGCTATTGTTGTTATTGTTTTTTTTTATATTTTACTTTACTACTACTCTCCATTGAAAATAAAAAAACAACAAACCTACCGTTTTGTTTACTTTTTCTACTGTTATAATAATGTTGTTGTTGCTACCACTTCCAACCATACTCAACATCATTATGATGATCTTCTTGTTTGTAATGATGATAGTTTTTCCATGGTGTTTTACCAGCCGCTTCTTAGCTTGTTGAGATGATAAGCTTTTGTTATTACAGTTTTAAACGCGCCTGAGTGTGGTTATAGAAATGTATATTGTTGCGCATTGCGTTTGGTAGTTATTCGTGTTTTTTTTCTTTAACTTTAAAGATTCGTAAGTTTTTTTTTATAAAGCGCCAAAGTGTGTAAAGGAAAAAAATCATAAAAAAGAAACGTTTGTTGTCTTGCTAATACAAAAGTTGCAGTAATAGTTTTTTTATTTCTCCTTTTCATTTTTATGCTAAATGCTGTTGTCTTCATCATTATTTAAAAAAGTTTTTGTGTCGTATTGGTTTTTTTTGTCGTTAACAACAACATTCCGTTTATTCCTGTGTTTATTATTATTTTTTTGTGTATTATTGATGCTGTTTTGATGCCGGTTTAAAATTGTGTCAATTCTAAGTGGAACATACTATATTAGTGTACCGGTTGTCCAGCCTTTACATTGCCAACGTCTGTCAGTCATTTTAACTTCTTGAAAGTGTGTTACAAATTATTTATTACAATTTATTTTTGCTGTTTTTGCTTAAAGCATTTTTCCTTAACTGCTTTTGCAAATGTAAGAAAATTTTTGTGCAAATTAAATAAAACTAAAAAAGATTAGTGAATATAATCTTGAAAGAAATAGCTTAGCTTAAGTGGATTTTACCAATTACTAATCAATCATTTTGGAGATTTATACTTAAATGGTTTTAAGGAATTATGGCAGCGCATTAAGAAATTGGTAAGAATTTTTTAAGAAAATTTTAAATAAAGAAAACAAGAACCGTTAGAAAATAATGAGATGAAATTTTAAAAGAAAATCTTTGATTGAAATAAAGTTAATTGAAGGTGACAGGAAAATTATTATAAAGAATAGTTTGTATTAAAGAGTAGATTATAAATTATATTTTAGACTAGACTTTGGTTAACATTACAGACTAGATTTTGGATTATTTTATAGATTAGACTTAGGATTATGTTATATATTAGATTATGTTATAGAATTGACTTTTGACCATATTTTCAACTAGACTATGAACAATATCATAGATAAGACTGAGGACTATATTATGGTCTAGACTATGAAATATATTATATTCTAAACTATGAACTATATTATATATTTTGGACATTGTTTATTATAGACTATAATAAAGTTTAGACTATATATTATGTATAGTATATGTTTTTTAAGAAGTATTTTCCATTTAAAGTATAAAAATAAAGAATTTATTTTTTTAATTTAAAAAATTTTATGATTATGTTTTAAATATGATAATAAATTCCAATAAAATCTGTTACAAGTACAGTTTTCTAAGCTAAACTTTGTAACATTTTTGATTTTTCTGTATTTATTTAATAATTCTTATTCATTCTTTACAAAATTTTAAAAATTTTGGGGTTATGTTTTATTTATATTTAATTTTATTAATAAAATTCAATAAAAACTTTTACAATTTAAAGTTTGTTAGCCTAAACTTTATAGACTTTAAGATTTTTTCTATATATATTTTTTAAAATTTTGTATTAATTTTTGAAATTTTTCAATTTTTAAGGTTATGTTTTAAATAACATTAATTTGTTTAATAAATTTCCATAAAGACTATTATTATTATTATTATTATTATTATTATTATTATTATTATTATTATTATTATTATTACTATTAAATTTTAATAATTTTTATTAATTTCGACAAAATTTTAAAAATTATAAAAATTTTAAATATTAAAAAAATATTAAAAAATTTACAATTTTATTTCTATTTTATCAAATTTTATAACAGTTATGAATTTTCTTAAATTTTATTAATAATATTTATTAATTTCCTCAAATTTTTAAAAAATTGAGGTTAAAAATTTCTTTATTTTATAAAAAAATCCTAATAAAAAGGTTAAAATTTTATGCTAATTATGATTTTTCTTTAAACTTATTATAAATATTTAATAATTTTCTCAACATTTAAAAAATTTTAAAAAAATTGAGGTTATGTTTAAAATTCCTTTATTTTATAAAAAATCATAATAAAAAGTTACAATTTTGTTCTATTGTCTTCAATTTTATGAAATTTACGAATTATGATTTTTCTTTAAATTGATTATAAAAATTTCATAATTTTCTCAAAATTTTAAAAATTAAAAAAAATTGAGGTTATGTTTAAAATTCCTTTATTTTACAAAAATAATCCTAATAAAAATGTTACAATTTTATATCTATTGTCTACAATTTTATGCGAATTATGATTTTTCTTTAATTTCAATAAACATATTTAATAAATTCCTAAAAATTTTAAAAATTTTAAAAAAATTTAGGTTATGTTTAAAATTCCTTAATTTTATAAAAAAAAATCCTAATAAACAGGTTACAATTTCATATTTATTGTTATTAATTTTATGCTAATTATGATTTTTCTTTAAACTTATTATAAATATTTAATAATTTGTCCAAATTTTAAAAATTTATTAAAAAAAATTGAGGTTATGGTTTAAATTTCTTTATTTTATAAAAAAAAAAAAAATACTGATAAAAAGTTTACAATTTTATATCTATTGTCTTCAATTTTATGCTAATTATGATTTTTCTTTAATTTCATTAAAAATATTTAATAATTTTCTCAAAAATTTAAAAATTTAAAAAAAATTGAGGTTATGTTTAAAATTCCTTTATTTTACAAAAAGAATCCTAATAAAAAGGTTACAATTTTATTCTATTGTCTTCAATTTTATGAAATTTACGAATTATGATTTTTCTTTAAATTGATTATAAAAATTGAATAATTTTCTCAAAATTTTAAAATTTTATAAAAAATTGAGGTTATGTTTAAAATTCCTTTATTTTACAAAAAGCATCCTAATAAAAAGGTTACAATTTTATATCTATTGTCTTCAATTTTATGCGAATTATAATTTTTCTTTAATGTCAATAAAAATATTTAATAAATTCCTCAAAATTTTAAAAATTTATAGAAAAATTAAGGTTATGTGTAAAAATGTTTAAATATTTGTTATACAATTTAATATTTTCTTTAACACATTCATGTTATAGTTGCTAATTTAATAATTCTCAAAATTTTTCTACATATTTTTGTTATTATTATATGTTTTAATTGTAAATAAATTAAAAAAAAAAACATTAATATACATTTTGAGGTTATTTTTTTTATTTTTAGTTTTAGCTTAGAATTACTTAAAAACTTTTTTTTTATTGTTTAAATTTGTTTAACTTTTGAATATTTTTCTCTTCTCTTTTTAATAAGTTTTATTAATTTGTGTAAATTTTTAAAAATCATAAAAATTTTGAGGTTATGTTTTGATTTTTTTTTAATTTTAGCTAAGAATTAAAAAAGGAAATATAAATTTTAAGTCTTATTGCCTAAAATTGTATTGCTTTTATGGTTTTTAATTTTTATTATTTTGCTTAATTTCAAAAAAGTCTAAAAAACTTTTTGTTAATTTTAAAAATTTTAAATATTTTTTATAAAACTTAATTTTTATAAAAAAAAAATAGCTTTTCTTATGTTATATTAAATAATTTTCAATTTATTTTTTCTTTATTTCTAATAATTTTTATTTTAATTTTTATTAAATTATAAAAAAAAATTTTTTTTGAGGTTATGTTTTTGGTAAATTTTTAAAATTCTCGATAAAAATTATATAAAAAATAATTTAATTGTTTAAAATTCTTTTTATTAATTTTTGTGTAATTTTTTTTTTTTATAAATTATAAATTAGTTTTATTAACTAAAAAAAATTCTAAAATTTTGAGTCTATGATTTAAATTTTTTAAACTTTTGCTAATAATTAAATAAAAACCATAAGATTTTAATATTATAGTATGAAATTCTTTTACTTAAATAAATTTTCTATTATGTTTTGTTATTTTTTTTTTAATAAATTTTTGTTAAATTCTAAAAAAATTTCAGAAATTTTGAGTTTCAATTTTAATAATTTTTAAAATTTAACTAAAAATTTTACAAATATTTTTAAAATAAATTTTTTTGTGCCAAATTTTATTATTTATTTATATTTGTTTATTGATTTTATAAACTTTCTATTAATTTGTTTAAAATTTTTAATATTTAAAAAGAAATTTTGAGGTTATGTTGAATTTTTCTTAAATTTTGAAATTTTGAGGTTATGTTGAACTTTTTCTTTTAATTTTTTTTATTAAAAATTATTAAAAAAAAGGCTACAATATTATTGTTTATCTTTTTATTTTATTCTTTTAATAATATTTCTATTATTATTTTGTTAACTTTAATTAATTTTTAAACATAAAAAAATATAAATATTTTATGTTTACGTTTTAAAATATTTAAAATTTGTTAATAATATACATAAAAAATTATGTTATATTGTTCATTATCTTTTAAACTTTATAAATTTAATAAATTTCTATTATTAAAATTTTAAGTTTTGAATAAAAATTTTAGGTTATGTTAAAAATGTCTTAAATTTTTGTTTAAAATTAATAAATAAAAGGTTACAATATTGTTTTTTTTTCTTTTGAATTTTATTTATTTAATAATTTTTCTATTATTTTTTATTTTATTTCAACAAAATTTTAAATATTTTGAGGTTATGTTGAAATTTTTTAAAAAAAAAAGTTGCTTAAAATTAAACAAAAGGATTGTAGCCTTCATTGTGTTTATTTTAATTATTTTTATTTATATTCTTTATTCTTAATAATTTTTGTTAATTCTTTTAAAATTGAAAAAAAAAATAAATATTTTTTTGAGGTTATGTTAAAAATTTCTTAAATTTTTGTTAAAAATTAAATGAAAAATATTACAATATTTTTGTTTGTCTTTTAAATTTTATTAATTTCATAATTTTTAATATTTTTTATATATTTTAATTAATTACTCAAAAATTTAAAATATTATAAATATTTTAAGGTTATGTTTTAAAATGTTTTAGATTTTTAATAAAAATAACATAAAAAACAGATTGTTATATTGTTCTATTGTTCATTTTTCTTTATATTGTATTAATTTAATGATTTTTCTATTATTATTACTATTATTATTATTATTATTATTATTATTATTATTATTATTATTGTTATTATTATTATTATTATTATTAAAATTTCAAGTTTTTAATAAATTTTGAGGTTATGTTAAAAAAGTTTTTGTTTAAAATCAATAAATAAAAGATTGCAGTATTATATTTTATGTCTGAAATTTTATTGTTTAAATAATTTTTCTATTATTTTTTATTATCCTTAATAATTTCTTTAAAAATTAAAAAAAATTGGGTTATGTTTTATAATTTTTTTAATTTTAGCTAAAAGTTAAATAATGTTTCAATTTTATTTTCATTGTATTGATCTCTAATATTTTTACTTATTTTTGTTATTTCTAAAATTTTTTTATTATCTTCACTAATTTCTTTAAAAATTAAAAAAAAAAACATTTTGAGGTTATGTTTTATAATTTCTTAAAGTTTAGCTTTATTATTATTTTTATTTATGTTTTCATTAATTATTATAAATTGTTATGATTTCTTTTAGAATTTTAAAAATATTTAAGTTATGTTAAAAATGTTTTCCATTATTGTTATTATTTTTATAGTTTAGATCTGAAATTTTATTAATTTAATAATTTTTCTATTATTTTCTTTTTTTCGTTATCTTTGATAATTTCTTTAAAAATTAAAACATTTTTTTGAGGTTAAGTTTTACAATTTTTTAAAGTTAAGCTAAAAAAACAAATTTATCTTCATTATATTCATTTTTATTATTTATTTTATTTATATTTTTATTATTTTGTTTTTATTTTTTTAAATTTCAAATATAAAAAAATTGTGAGGTTATGTTGAACATTTCTTATTTTTAGCTAAAAATGTTAATATTATGTAATATTGTTCTTCCTCTTTTAAATTTAAATTTTATTTACTTAATAATTTTTATTAATTTTATAATTTCTTTTATATTATTAAAAAAAATAAACATTTTGAGGTTATGTTAACTATTTTTTAAAGTTGGTTTAAATTAACAAAAATATTGTGATTTTATTTTCATTGTAATGATCTTTCTTATTTTTATAAGGGTTAGAATTTTATCTTAATTTTTTTCTTTACATTTTTAGTAATATTTATAATTCCTTTTAAATTTAAAATACATTAAAAATGTTCAATATGGTTCTTCCTATTTTAAATATTATTAATTAAAATTTTTTCTTATTATTTTTTCATACATTTTATTTAAATCTTAATAAATTCAAACAATTAAAAACATTTTTAAATTTTGTTTGAAAATTTTTATATTTAATTAAAAAGCTTAAAAATTTTGTTTTTCCTCCTTTAAATTTTAATAATTTAATGATTTTTTAATTATTTCTTTTTTAAATTTTGAACATTTCTTTAATTAAAAAAAGACATTAACATTTTTAGGTTATATATATTTTTTCAGTTTTAAATTAAAAGAAAAGTTAATAGTTTGATTGTTTTTTTTTTGCATAACTTTTATTTACTATTTTATTTTTTTAGAATTTTAATTAATTTTTGCAATTGTTTTTTTTTTATTATAAAAATTTTTAAGGTTATGTTGAAAATTATCTTAAATTTAAGCTACAAATTAAATAGAAATGTTAAGAATTAAATGTTTCTTATATAAAATTTTAATAATTTTCTTATTTTTCTGTTTTCTTTTTTTTAATTTTTAAATAATTTTAAAAAAGAAAACAAACTCTTTATTTTAAAGTTTGTGTCTTAAGTCGTTTTTGTTTACATTATGTGGTAATTAAAATACACCATATTAATGTCTGTTACTTAAGTCTTTTTTGTTTACATTTTTTATATCCACAGGGTGTAAGTTAAGGGTAGATTTGTTGTTTTCATTTTGTTTATATGAGATACTGCCATATTTAAGTATGTGGCTTAAGTCTTTGTTGTTTACATTCTCGCTCTCCTTTAAAAGAACGCCATATTAATAATTGTTTTTGTTTTTGCATTTGGTTTATTTGAAAACAGGCCGTATTGAAGTATGTTGCTTAAGTTTTTTTTGTTTACATTTAAGTTTTTCAGGGAAAAAAGGAAACAATATCATAGTTTTTTTTATAATTAAACAATTATAATAAAACAATTATTAGAAAAAATCAATAATAATAAAAAGTAATTAAATATAAAAATCATAATGCGAAGCTTAAATGTTCAATTTAAATTTAATTATTGTTATTAACTTAACGTTTAAGTTTCTGTTTAATTCCAACTTTCTTAAGATTGAACATTCTTAAGATTGAACATTCTAATTAATTGCTCAAATTTTTGACCTCATTACCTTGTTAAGCATTTCTAATCACTAAAAATTTTTTAGATTGACAATTTATGTTCTTAAACATTAAGTTTTTTTTCATTTCAATCTCAACATATAAATTAAACAAATCCAAGTCTATAAACTAGATTTAGTTAGTTGTTTTGGTGTGTCTTAATTTCTATTTCAACTCCAATTGTCTTTAAGAAATATTTATTTACGCTTTTGCTTTAAATCCGCTGAAAAAAACTCTTCATTTATATATATATATATATATATATATATATATATATATACATGCACATTTAAGTTGGTCAACTTTAAGCAGTCAGTCATTCATTCCAAACCAATGAAAGAAAAAGCTTAAAGAAGAAAAAAGAAAAAAAACTTAATGTTTAACTTAAGATTTACGATGTTTTCAATTTTTATGACACTTTGACTTTGAAAATTTAAAAAAAAAAGTGATAAAGGCTAATCTTAGCTTGTGTGAAGAGGAGAATAGAAACAATAAATAAAATTAGCTGCATAAAATTGAAAATTAGATGACTGTGATTGCTATGAATACAACTTTATTAGTTGGTATTTGCGAAGGTGCTGATTGATTTGATATAATAAAAATATTTTGTAAAAAAAATAAATTGTAGTTTTTTTTTAAAGTAAATATTTAAGCAAATAAATATGTATTTATTTTATATTTGTAAAATAAAACTAGATAAATAATCAAATAATTTGCACAATAGTAGATAAATAATGATTATGAAAATTATTTAAACAAATACACAAATGAAATATTTAAATGACCTAGATTACAGGTGCGATTTTAAAGATAATGACCTAGATATTAAAAAACATATATTTATAGCAACTTTTTAATTGAAAATATAAAATTTCTTAACTTTTTATTATGAAAATCGAATTTTAGGGGTTTTTTAATTAATTTCAGAATTTAAAAATTTTTAAATATTTTTTTATTTTTTATTAAATAACATAAAATTTATTTACATAGAAAAGTATGCAATTTATAAAAATTTATTATGAAACTTAAATTTGTTTGTGTTTTTTACTAATTTTCAATTAATTTTAAATGTTGTAAATTTTTCTTAAGAAAATATTTTTTTTTTTTTATAAAATAATATAAAATATTTATAATTATATTTGTATATACATTTATATTTATATTTTATTTATATTTATATTTATATTTATATTTATATTTATATTTATATTTATATTTATATTCATATTTATATTTATATTTATATTTATATTTATATTTATATTTATATTTATATTTATATTTATATTTATATTTATATTTATAAAACCTTTTAAAATCTAAAAATTAAAAAAAAACTTATTTTTTCTAATTTTTTCTTATTAAAATTAAATAATTTTTATTATTTATTTACTTATTTCTATTTGAATTTTGCTTTAAAATATGTATATGGCATCATTGTTTTTAGGAAGTAACGATAAAAATTAAAAATACATTCTCTATCTTACTCTCATCTAGTTTGTTAACATTTTTTTATTTTTATTTTATTAATTTTATTTTTTTTATAAGGACGCCATAATAGGTTTTGTTTCTTAAGTATCTGCTGTTTATATTTTAAAGGAAGTTTGTTGCTTAAGTCTTTGTTGTTTACATAAGAAAGGTAGTTTGTTCCTATAGTTTAGTAGTTTGTTGTTTATAATTTGTTTATATTGTAAAGGACGCCATATTAAAGTGTGTTTCTCAATTCTGTTTGTTTACATTTAAAAAAAAAGTTTGTTTCTAAAGTCTTTGTTGTTTAGATTTTGTTTATATTGATAAGGAACTCGTGGCTGAGTTTCTTTTTCCTGTTTACATTTTAAAGAAAGTTTGTTTTTCAAGTCTTTTTTGTTTACCTTTTTTATATTAAAAAGGATGTCATATTGAGAAATGTTTCTCTATTCAGTTTGTTTACAATATGAAATAAATTCGTGTTCGTTATTTACTTTTTTTTGTTTTATTGATAACACTTATGTTTTTTTGACTATTTTTAAGATAATAAATTTATTTACGTTAATTGAAGCTAAGAATTAATTTTTGTTACTTAAATGACTCAGTTTAAGTTGTTAGTTAATTTTTTTAATTTTTATTTTTTTATATTGACATTTCTTTTGTTGCTTTTATGTTAATTATAGTCATCAAAAATTAATTAGAATTTCTTTTCAACAGCTATCATAAGTTTTTGCATAAATTTATGTTGATAGCAAAAAAATTCTTTAAAACTAAAAATAAAATAAAATTATAGGGTTTTGAGTGGCCCATAATTTTGACATAAATAACTAAATTTATTATTTAGTTCACACATTTCTTTTGTTTATGTTATTTTTAAGCAAATTGATTTTAATGTTTTAAACGAGTAATTAAAATAGATTAAGGAGAATTTAAAATTAGTGGCAAAAAAAAATTGTGAAGATTTTTAAATAAATTAGCTGAAATTTAAAATTTTATTAAAATTGAATTTATTAAAATTTGGTTTAAAATTAATATTGTTTAAAAATAAATTTTATTTTAATTTAAAATTATTTAAATTTAAATTTGTTTAAAATAAAATTTGGTTTAAATTTGTTTAAATATTTTTCTTTTATTTTTTGCTTTTGTTTCTCACAAAATCTTTATACAATTAAACTGATTTGAATTTGTTTTTAGCTGACAATAAATAGTGCAAGTGTTTTTAATTTTCTTAAACAAAGATCTGCATATTTATTTTAAACAGTATGTATATACTCATGCAAAATTGATTAAGAAAAATTTGACCTATAAACTATTATTAAAAAAAGAGACCATTTAACTATGGGTGGTGCTGTTGTTATTTTTAAATATATATAATTTAAATTTTAATGTTGGTTTTAAACAAATTACAATGAATATATTATACTAAATTATGTCATGCCATTTAATTGTGTTGATAAGATGAGATTTAATGAGATGAATGAGTAAGTAAATTATATGTAATATAACTAGATGGGTTAAAATAAATTAAAAGTGTTAAAAAAAAAAGTAAGAAAAGTTCCAAGGTTTAATTTATGTGTTTTAGTTTTAATGAAGACTAAAGAAGATTTTTAGGATTTTTTTTGGGGAAATTTATTTAATTTTTTTATTAACCTCAATTTCGAAATGTTAAGGTTTTTGTTTATATTTTTCTATTTTTAAAAAAAGCTCTATATAACGATTTGTTTCTTAAGTCTTTGTTGTTTACTTTTTAAAGGAAGTTTTTTGCTTAAGTCTACATTTTCTTATATTTAAAGGACGGCATATTCGTGCTTGTTTCTTAAGTTTTTGTTATTTACTTAAAAAAAAAAATAAGTACTCTTTATTTACATTTCTCTATTTTTAAAAGATCGATCTAATGAAATTTGCTTCTCAGTGTGTTCTTTGCATACATGTTTCTTAAGTCTTTATTGTTTACATTTTCCTATATAATAGCTTCGTCTTAAGATTATTTATATGTTTACATTTTTTCACATATAAAAGGACGCCATACTTGGGTTTATTTCTCTGTTTGTTTTTGTTTACATTACGAAAAAAGTTTGTTGCTCAAGTCTTTTTTGTTTATATTTTTCCGCATGCAAAAAGGATGCCATATTCAAGTTTATTTCTCTGTGTGGTTTTTGTTTATATTTTGAAAAAAATTTGTTACTTAAGTCTTTTTTGTTTACATTTTTCTATATCTAAAAGAGTAATATATTGAGTTATATTTCAGTATTTTTTGCTTACATTTCTCCATATACAAAAAGGACAACATATTCAAGTTAATTACTTCGTGTGTTTTTGTTTATATTTTGAAAAAGGTATGTTGCTTAAATCTTTTTTGTTTACATTTCTACTGGTCTTTTGGTTTATTTATCTGCGTGTTTTTGTTTACATTTAAACGAAGTTTTCTGTTTAAGTTGTTTTGTTTATATTTTTTATATAGAGAGTTACATTTAGCAGTATTTCTTAGTGTTTTTTATTTACATTTGCTTTTGTTTCAAATGCAGCCATATTTAGGTTTGTTTTTTAAGACTTTTTTGTTTACAATGGCTAATTATTGAAATAAAATGAATTTCTATTACAAAAAATATAATTTTAAACAAAATTAATGAACAAAATTGAATAATTAAAAGTTTTATTATAAAAATCTTTTATTTTTAACAATATTTCTTGTTAGATTTTTCATTAAGTTTCATAATTTCCTAAAAATGCAATAACATTGACCATGATTTAATAAAAAATTCCCCACAAAAATCAAAAACATAACAAGATAATATATCAAACATGATTTTTTTTCTTAAATAAAAAAATAAACAATTGAAGATGATCATGTATCAAAAAAACACAGTCTTTCTAAATATATTTAAAACAACAACAAATCATACAAAAAAAAAACAAAACCAAAACGATTGATCAATATAACATTTTTATTACCTCTGTGATCATCACTAAACCCAGTTATGACCATTCATATATTTTTAGTTATTAAAGCATGCATTTTGGAAATTAGATGTGTGTTTAACAATAAAATATTGTACAACACTCGTAGGTTTATGGATTAAGTATTGAATAACCGATTAATCTTATTAGCAATTTAAATTTAAGGGAATTTAAATGCAGTTTTTTATTGTCATTTGTTTTCGTCTATTGTTAATTTAATAAAAAATAGCAATACTTTGAAATGTTTGGCAAAACAAACTTGTTTTACAAAATGTTATTGATTTAAAGGTCATTTTTTTTTTTTTTTTTTTTTTTGAAATAAGACATAAAATGTCTTGTGTGTAAGGAAAAAAGGCGAAGGTTAACACCTTTTATTTTAATTTAAAGATAAATGTAAACAATAAAAATATTTGATAATATTTAGAGGCTGGTGGGACTAATAGTAAACTGTTAAAATTCTTAAAGAAATCGAATACTTTACATTATATTAAAAAAAATTGTAATATAAAATAAAAATTTAAAATAAAATTAAATATTTTACTTTTAAATTTTTCTTTACAAAAGAATTTTGTATTTGTAAAAAAATAAAACGATCTTTACAATTATTTAACACTAACAGATTTGTTAGCCATATTATCCCTCTGGCTATTTAAGGTCATATTTTTACAAATATTAAACATCATTTCAATTTCTGGTTTATTAAATGTTTAAAATGAAATAAACAAAAAAAAAAATGTTAATTAAATTTACTCATGCTTAAGTGCTTATAGTTAAAAAATAACAAACTCATTGTTATTTTAATTTTCAAATATTATTAATTCATGTAATCAATATGTTTGAGATTAATGGTCAAAAAAATTTGTAACTGTAATTTGTAAAGATTAAAACAATTGTAGTTCAAAAAAAAAAAAAACAAAATTAAAAATATGATAAATTGCATATATAATTAAAAACATAAAATTAAAAAAATAAAAATAATAAAAAATAAAATAAAGGGAATTTTGTACAAAAAACAACAAAATATAATTAAAGGAAGTTTGTTGCTTAAGTCTTTCCTGTTTAAATTTTTCTTACATGTATTAAACAAAAGAATGCCATATTGGGTTATTTTTCTTAAGTTTTGTTTTGTAGGGTTTTAAAAGTTTCTCGATATAAAAAAAGAGTAAGAGTTGTTTACATTTTGTTTTTGTTTATTTACATTATGGAAGTTTAAGGCAAATTTCTTGCTTAAGTCTTTTTGTTCATATTTCTCTCTCTGCTAGTAGAGCCCCATATTGAAGAATGTTTTCTTGTTTACATTAAAAAAAAGTTTGTTACTCAAGTCTATTTTGTTTACATATTTTATGTATTGAAATAAAAAAGAACGCTATATTGAGTTTTTTATATTTTGTTGGATTTTAAAAGGAAGTATGTTTCCTAAGTCTTTTTGTTAACAGTTCTCTGTATAAAAAGAGCGAGAGTTGTTTATATTTGGTTTCTTGTTTATTTACATTATAAAGTTAGTTTGTTCCTTAAGTCTTTTTTATTTACATTTATCTATATTTAAAGAGAGTTGTTCACATTATGTTGGTTTGAATAGGATGTTTGTTGCTTAAGTCTTTTTTGTTTACATCGTTATTTATTAAAAGAGAGAACGTAGTTCACATTTTGTTCTTGTTTATTTACATTATAAAGTTAGTTTGTTTCCTTAGTATTTTTTGTTTACATTTTTCCATATGGAGAGCGAGAGTTGTTTACATTTTGTTTATTTTAATAGGATGTTTGTTGCTCAAGACCTTGAAAGAGAAATTTGAGAAATTTGTTTCTAAATAATTTTTTGTTTCTCCTTATTTAAAGATCGAGAGTTGTTTTTATTAAATAGGAAGTTATTTAAGGTTTGTTTCTTAATTTTTTTTTGTTGTTTACATAGTTTTTATTAAAAACGGAAGCTAAGCACGATTATTTCTTAATTTGTTTTTTTTTTACTAAATATTTTAACAATTTCCTAATGAAAAAAAAAAAAAAATAATAGAAGTAATGTTTTTCCTTATTTAAAGAGCGAGAGTTGTTTTTATTTAATATTAAGTTATTTTAAGGTTTGTTTCTTAATTTTTTTTTTTGTTGTTTACACAGTTTTTATTAAAAACGGAAGCTAAGCACGATTATTTCTTAATTTTTTTTTTTACTAAATATTTTAACAATTTCCTAATGAAAAAAAAAATAATAATAAAAAAAAGTTCATTGCATTTTCTGTATCAATATAAGGTTTTCTTGTAATATTGTATTATATAATATAAATAGTTGATAAACTACCTTAATAATAACATTTAACCATCATTTTGTCATATTTATGACATTTAGCTTAACTTAAAGAAATTACCTCACAATTTCCAAAGCATTTATTTTTAATAATTTGTCAATCATTTTAGCAAACAACTCTATTAATCAAATATTTTTTTCTTAACTTATTTGCAGATGTCAAAACAACATTAAAAAAAGTGTCAATTGATTGACCACATAGACAGCAGCAGCTGGCATTTAGCAAAAAAAAAAATATTAAAAATAAAAGAAAACCTATTTAAAATTAAATAAATAAAGCCAATCAAGCAAGACTACAAAAAATACCAAATGGAAAATTAACTTAAAAAAAAGAAACAAACTTAAACTACAACATAGAACATTGGCTTCAACATAAACAGTTAAATGACAAATAATAAAAGCATAAAAACACTAAATTATAACGAAACTAAAATAATTTAAAATAATAAAAAAAACTCATTAGCAATCAGCCCTAAACGAAACCAGAATTTCTCAAACAAAATGCCTAAATTACATTTCACACTTCTTATACTAACTTCAACGCTACTAACGTTAACCACCACACAAAACGTTATCGTAACCGATTTACCACAACCGTTGGTGTCAGCTTCAGAAGCTACTCTTCTTACTACACCACCTCTCCTGGAGGAAGAGCTTAATAAATTTAAATTAAATGAAGAAAATAATGAAATCCCTTTAGAAGAAGCGGCCAACATTTCCAAATTAACTAAAAATGATAAAAATAAAATAAATAAAAATCGCTTTAAAATAGCCAAAGTCTATACGAATTGTTCTAGGGAAGTGTTTGAAATGCGTGTGGAACTTAATCGTCCCTTTCATGGTGTTTTATATGCAAAAGAATTTCCTCATGAATGTAGAGCGAGAGGGACATCAGAAACAAATATAACTTTAAAATTACCTACCTCAGGATGTGGTGTTAGAGTAGAGCCTAGACATGATGGTTCTATGGAATTATCGGTGCGTATAATGATGCAAATGGAAGAGAAATTACGACAAAGTTCGGATATTTTAAAAACGGTTAAATGTAAATTGCCCTTGACGGCTATGGGCATGTTGTTGGCGGGGGTGGAGGGCAAGAGTAAAAATAATAATTTGAGGTGAGTTTAAAAAAATTAAAATTTTAGAAAAATCTTAAAAATTTCTCATTTTAAAACCAATTTTTTTTTAATATTTAAAAAGAATTTTTTCGCCGTTGTCTTTCACAATTCAGCTAGCTGAATGACAGTTTAAAGCAATTTTTAATAAGAATATTTAGTTTTTATAAACTATAATTAGTTTTTTGGCATATTCAGCTTGATGAATTGCAATTTTTTTCTTTTAAATGAAACCTTTTTATTATTATTTATAATATTTAATTATTTTAAAATATGTTCAGCTAGCTGAATAACAATTATATGCCATTGTTAATAAGAATATTAAGTTTTGTATGAAATATTCTTCATTTTGGGCTTATTCAGCTAGCTGAATTACAATTTGAAGCAATTTTTTTATAAGAATATTTACTTTCCTATGAAATATTGCATATTTGAGGTATATTAAGCTAGCTGAATTAGAATTTTCTTTAATAAATAAATTTGTTTTGATATTTTCTATAATATAAAATTATTTTAATGAATATTCAGCTATCTTAATTATAAACAATGGATTTTGAAACTATTATAACATCATCTGATTTAAATTTGTCCAAAAATAATGATTTTTACGCTTTTAATATCACAATTCAGCTAGCTAGATAACAATTTTATGTCATTTGTAATAAGAATATTAAGTTTTGTGTTAAATACTGCCGGTTTTAGGCTTATTCAGCTAGCTGAATTATAATTTTTTAATCAATAAATTGATGTTAATATTTTTTTATAATATCTAATTATTTTAAGCCATATTCAGCTGGTTGAATTATATTTTACTGGATTTAATTTTCAAAAAATAATGATTTTTCCACTTATATTTTTCAATTCAGCTAGCTGAACAACATTTTTAAACGATTTCTAACATATATATTGCATTTTCTCTAAAAAAAATCTAGTTTTAATTACATTTAGCTAGCTGAATTACAATTTTATCTCATAAATAAATTGACTTAGATATTTTTTAAAACTTATTCACCTATCTGACTTATAATTTTAGAGATATAAAACAATTTTAACATCCGTTCTTGCATTTTTTTAAAAAAATAATTAATGTTAGGCCTTAAATTTTGCAATTCAGTTAGCTGAATAACATTTTATACCAATTTTTAATACGAATATTTAGTTTTTCATAAAATACGGCTAATGTTAGGCTTATTCAGCTAGCTGAATTATAATTTTCTTTAATAAATAAATTAATTTTAATCTTTTTTATAATTTAAGAACATATTCAGTTAGCTGAATTGAAGTTTATGGTGTTTTAAATAATTTTATATTCAGTTTATAGCATTTTTTTAAAAAATAATTTTTTCTTCTTAAAGTTTACAATTCAGCAAGCTGAATAACATAATAAATCTATTTCTAATAAAATTATTAAATATTATTTATAAAATATTGCTGGTTATAGACATATTTAGCTGGCTGAATTACAATTTCTAAAAAGAATATTAAAATAAATGTTTTGTTACTTCTAAAAAAATTGTCTCGTGGTTAAATTTCCAATTCAGCTAGCTAAATTACTTTTTATATATTGTTTAATAATTCTTATATGTTTACATTATTATACAAAATTAAATTACCAATTCAGCTAGCTGAATTTTACTTTTATGTGTAAGTTAATTAGTTTCATATAATTTTAGTTAATATAAGTACATACTCAGCTAGTTAAATTACTTATTTTATATTTTTTTTTTAATATAAATTAATATGAACGCATATTGAGCTAAATGAATTAATAAATTCCTAATTGCATTTTTATATAAAAATTTAAAAAAATGAAAAGTTTTTTAAATAGAAATTAATAAAAATGCATATTCAGCTAGCTGAATCATAATTTTAACCTTGATTTCATTCCAAAATTATTGTTTCGTAAAATTTTTAGCCATGAAGTTTACAATTCTAGCTTGCTGAATTACAATATTTTTGTGTATTATTGGTCGTTCTAACACTTTAAAAAATTAAACTAATTTTCAAGCTTATTCAGCCAGCTGAATTCATATTTTTAACTTAATTAAAATCAAAATTACTGAATTTTTATTAAAAATAAAATTTTTTTTATTAAAACTATCAATTCAGCTAGCTGAATTTATTTTGGATTATAAAAATTCAGCAATTTTTTAAATTCCCAAAAAATAAATTATTGAGTTCCAAAAAAATTTCGTTAAATACCAAAAATGTCCCTGGGTATACATTTTAGTTACATTTGTAAACATAGTAATTATTTTAGCAAAATTGTATAAAAACAATTAGATTATAAAAATTCAACAATTTCTTAAATTCCCAAAACATTTTGTGTAATCCCCATAATTTCCCCAGATTTTAAATATTGATTTTTTTTATATTTAATACAAATTGAATGCTTTTGTTTTAAAATCTAATAAAAAAGTTCAATTCCTAAAAGGATGTGTTATAATTTTAAGAAATTAAGAAAAAAAATTAATAAAAAACTGTTAATCATGATAAGATAAAGACATTTGTACTAGTTTTTGAATTCCCAAAAAGATTTTGTTAAATACCCAAAATTTCCCTGGATTAAAATTTTTGATATATTTGTAAAAATATTAAATATTTTAGAAAAATTTTATAAAAAAAAACAATTTGATTCAAATTCAAAATTTCAAAAATTGTTTAAATTCCCAAAAAGGTTTTGTGAAATCCCCAAAATTTCTCCAGATAGAAAATGTTGATATTTTATAAATGAAGATATTTAATAAATATTTAATACTTTTATTTAAAAATCTAACAACAAAATAAAATTTATCAATTCCTAAAAAGATTTTTTATAATCCCCAAATTTTCCCCAGATAAAAGCTCTATGTTTTTAGGTAAAATTTTAAGAAATTAAGAAAACAATTTAATAAAAATTAAACATGATAAAAATAAAGAAAAAAAATTAAACATAATAAAAATAAAAATAAAGACAATTTAATAAGTTTTTTAATTCCCAAAAAGTTTTTGTTAAATACTCAAAATGTTCTGGGTATAAGTTTTTGTTATATTTGTAAAAATATTAAATATTTGAGCAAAATTGCGTTTAAAATAAACAGATTTCAAAATTCAAAATTTTTTTAAAATCCTAAAAAGATTTAGTGAAATCCCCAAAATTTACCCAGATGGAAAATATTATTTTTTTAAAAAAATATTTAATAAAAATTTAATGTTTTTTTAAATCTAATAAAAAAAAATAAAATTTTTCAATTCCTAAAAAGATGTGTTATAATCCCCAAACCTTCCCCAGATAAAAGCTCTAATTTTTTAGGTAAAATTTTTAGAAATTAAGAAAGTAATTAATAAAAATTGTTAAATATGATTAAATAAAGACAATTTTTTTAATTCCCAAATTTTCCATAAATTAAAAAATGTTAATTTATAAAAATATTAAATATTTTACCAAAGTTGTGTGAAGAATAATCAGATTTAAATTAAAAAAAAATCCCTAAAAGTTTTCATTAAACACTCAAAATTTCCCCTGATTTTAACTATTACATATATTAGCGAAAAAAATAAATATTTTAACAAAATTTTACAAAAATGTAAGAAATTTTATTAAAATTCAATAAATTTTGAAATTCTTTAAAATATGCTGAGATTATTAAATACCCAAAATTTCCCCAAGTGCAAACTAATTTATGTATTGACCAAAAAAATAAATATTTTAACAAAATTGAAGAGATTTAACTGAAATTTTAAATATTTTTAAATTTCCAAAAAGTATTTATGAAATCTCCACAATTTCCCCGGACAACAATTTTTAGTTTTTAAATAAAATTTATAGAAATTTAAATATTATATAAAAATTAATGAATTTAATTAAAATTTTCCATATTTTTGAATTCCCAAAAACTATTTTTAAAATTTACAAAATTTCCCCAGACAAACATTTTTAGTTTTTAAACAATTTTTTAGATTTGAATAAAAATGATGAAGAAGAGCAAATATTTTAACAAAATTATATTAAAATAAATTAAAATTTAACAAATTTTGAAATTCCCGAAAACTATTGGTAAAATTTCCAAAATTTCCCCAGATAAAAATTGTTAGTTTTTAGATAAATTTTTTATAGAAATTTAAATATTATATAAAAATAAATGAATTTAATTAAAATTTAACAAATTTTTAAATTTCCAAAAACTATTTGTAAAATTTCCAAAATTTCCCCGGACAAAAATTGTTTGTTTTTAGAAAAAATTTATAGAAATTTAAATATTATATAAAAATTAATGAATTTAATTAAAATTTTCCATATTTTTAAATTCCCGAAAACTATTTGTAAAATTTACAAAATTTCCCCAAACAAACATTTTTAGATTTTAAACAAATTTCTAGATTTGAATAAAAATGATGAAGAAGAGTAAATATTTTAACAAAATTATATTAAAATAAATGAATTTAATTAAAATTAAACAAATTTTGAAATTCCCAAAAGCTATTGGTAAAATTTCCAAAATTTCCCCAGACAAAAATTGTTAGTTTTTAGATAATTTTTTTTTTAATTTTAATATTATATAAAAATTAATAGATTTCACAAAAATATAGCAAATTTATAAATTCCCAAAAACTATTTGTAAAATTTCCAAATTTTCCCCAGACAAAAATTGTTAGTTTTTAGAAAAAATTTATAGAAATTTAAAAATTATATAAAAATTAATGAATTTAATTAAAATTTTCCATATTTTTAAATTCGCAAAAACTATTTGTAAAATTTACAAAATTTCCCCAGACAAACATTTTTAGATTTTAAACAATTTTTTAGATTTGAATAAAAATATTTTAACAAAATTATATTAAAATAAATGAATTTAATTAAAATTTAACAAATTTTGAAATTCCCAAAAACTATTTGTAAAATTTCCAAAGTTTCACCAGACAAAAATTGTTAGTTTTTAGATAACTTTTATAGAAATTTAAATATTATATAAAAATAAATGAATTTAATTAAAATTTTTCATATTTTTAAATTCCCAAAAACTATTTGTAAAATTTCCAAAATTTCCCCAGACAAAAATTGTTAGTTTTTAGAAAAAATTTATAGAAATTTAAAAATTATATAAAAATTAATGAATATAATTAAAATTTTTCATATTTTTAAATTGCCAAAAACTATTTGTAAAATTTACAAAATTTCCCCAGACAAACATTTTTAGATTTTAAAAAAATTTTTAGATTTGAATAAAAACGATGAACAAGAGTAAATATTTTAGAAAAATTCTATAAAAATTAATGGAATTTAATTAAAATTTAACAAATTTTTATATTTCCAAAATTTCCCCAGAAAAAAATTATTAGCTTTTACATAAAATTTCTATAAATTTTAATAAAAGTGATAGACTAGTGATATTGAAAATAGTTGCAATTTATACATTTTGGGTATTTAACAAGAACTTTTTTAGTATTCAATAATTTATACATTTTTGCTTTTTGCTAAAAAATATTTCATTACACAAAAACTGTAGCTAAAACTTAATTTGTTTAATCTCCTCCACTTTAACATCAATTAATTTACTATACTATTAATAATTTTCCTATTCTTTTTTGTAATTATCATTTTTCTTTTAGACATGGTCGCATGCAAACTGCAAATCATTATTTAGTCAAAACACCACACTCTAAACATATATTAAATGCCGCTGATATGGAAACAACACATTCCCCACCCTCTACATCATCATCATCAGCAACACAACAACAACATTTTACAAATGCCCACTCATCACAAACGCCTCGTGTACGCATTTGGTTGGAATTGGGCGGTCCTGATGGTTCCGGTTCAGTGGTTGTAGGTCAAGCAACAACATTAACCGTACGTGCTATTGTTCCCGGTACTATGGGTGTACGTATAGTGGATTGTGCTGCTTTAGATGGTTTGGGGGAGTCAACGCAACAATTGTTGGATGAGAGAGGTTGTCCAATAGATGAACAGGTATGTAATAAGATAGTTTTATTTTTCTCTTTGAATTAAGGAAGAAATAAGGAAAACTTTCAGAAATTTTAAAAAAATGTATATTAAAATATTTATTATCTTAATTATATTAATTCGTGTCAACTTTTATAATAATAAATTCTTAAAATTATTATTAAATTTTAAAATATATTTAAAATTATAAACAATTTTTTTTTTGTTTTAAAGTTTTTTTCTTTTTTTTAACACCCTGTAGATCGTTTTGTGTTGTAATAGAATGAACACAAAATTTTTTTTCTGTAAACTTAGATTCTTGCCTACAACTTACAACTTATATATTTCAATCCTATCTGACTTTATTTATTTTAAAGAAGTTTTAAAATTTTTTTTATGATTGAGGTGGTGTACTTTGTAGCTCATCTCGTGTTATAACAGGGTGACTACGAGGTCATATTTCTAAAAGCTTAGGCCTTTGCCTACAATTTGCCTATACATTTCGAATCGATCTGATTAATAGTTTAGGATATATAGAATTATTAAAATTTGTTTGCAGTAATGTGTGTTATAATGAAATGTAAACCAAAAGACTTGAGAAAAGAACTTTGTTTAAGAATGTAAACAAAATATTAATATGGCGTCCTCTCATATAAAATGTAAACAAAAAAAGGCTTAAGCAACCAACTTCCTTTTAGAATATAAACAAAACATTAATATGGCGTCCTTTTTGTATAGAATGTAAATAGCAAAGACTTAGATTATAAACTTTTCTTTAAAAAGTAAACAAAACATTAATATGGCGTTCTCTCATATAAAATGTAAACAGAGAAGATTTAAGCAACAAACTTTCTTTTAGAATATAAACAAACCATCAATATGGCGTCCTTGTTTAAAAAAATGTAAACAACAAAAACGACTCGTCTAACTTACATTTAAAACAAAAACAAATTTTGAAATTTTGTTTTTGTTTTAAATGTAAGTTAGACGAGTCGTTTTTGCGCTCGTGTTATAAAATCAGGCAGTTAGGAAAATAACTTTTATTGAAAATGTAAATAACAAAGCCTTAGGAAAGAAATATTTGTATTTGTTTTGTATTTGAAATGTTAATAAAAACAGTGATGCCATATAAAAAATAAAAAGGCGTTTTAATACTTTACATTAATTTAAAAAAAAGGTTTGATAAATAAAAATATTAATTAAAAGACTATTTTTTGTAATGAAAAACAAAAAAATTAAAATAAAAAAATTTATAAAGTAAAAAATTTAAATATAAAAAATGAAAAATGTAAAAATAAAAAATAAAAATTAGGAATTAAAAAGTTAAAAATTTAAAAATAAAAAAATTAAAAAAAAAAAACAAATATATATAAAAATAAAAAATACGAATATCTTTTGCTTTAAGAATTTTTTTCTTCCTTTGTTTTTTTTTTGCCAAATTTTGTAATTCCTTTCTTTTAACCAGTTTTCAATTATTATTGTTTTCTAACATCTAAATTACCAAAAATCAAAATATTTATTTAAAAAATATTTTTTAATGAAAAACAACAAAAAATGTAAAACAAAAATATAAATATAAAAAAAGTTTGAAAATAAAAAAAGAAATTAAAAAATTAAAAGCAAATAATTAAAAAAGAAAAAAATTGAAAAAATATAAAAATTAAAAAAATTACGGATTTATTCTTCCTTTTTTTGCCAAACTTTGTAATTCTTTTCTTTTAACCAGTTTTCAATTATTATTGCTTTCTAACACCTAAATAATCTTGCTAGGATGAGAATAACAAACTCATCTATTATTCACATGTGTATTTAATTTTTATTAGGTCAAACATTTGTGCATGGTCGTTTTAAAACTGTAACATCTTTTTGCCATGCAACTTTCTCTTCCTTGACTAACCAATAGCAGCACCTGTTCTTTAAATTAGTTTTACTTGTTACTTTAACAACAACAACAACAAAAATTATATAGATTGTAATCTTTACATTATTCTACTTTTTCTCTTCAGCTTTTGTTTAAAAAAAAATACATAGGAAACTTCCGTTTGCACAAAAATTTAATAATAATTTAGAAAACAACTTTTTCGAGCTTAAGTATTTTTTCCAACTTAAAATAATGATTGACTAAGCATAATTTATTATAGAAATTAAACAAGTTCACCCATTGTTTTTTTTTTATTTTTATTCTTTTGGTATTAAGAGAAAAATTTGAATACTGTTATTAATTTTAAAACTATTGACTGATGATATGTTAGAAATTAATCAATATTAATTTGATTAATATTTGCCATTCTTTTTTTTTTTTTTTTTTTTTTTTTTTTGTTAAACTTAAAACTCCTAAGGCTAGGAAGGTGACCCAGTTTTTTTTAACTAAGATTGCTAGCAAAAATCTTTAAAAGACGAAAGAATAATTTGAAAAAAATTATTTTAATTAATTATAAAATGTTATACTATTAAAGATAAATTATATTTACTTTCATTTTTCATAAGTAATCTACACCAAACATTTAGAAAGAATCTTGGTGAAATGTTTTGTTTGCTAACAATGATAATGATGTTGATGATACCATGTAATCAATTAAGTTTTTGTTTGGAACAGAATAATAATAACAACAGGTTTATGTTTAGGAAGTGCTATAGTTTTATGCTTGAGAGGGGTAAAAGCTAAAGTAAACCGTTTGTTTAATAGTAAATGAATGGTACTTGTTCTAAGCAGTGTTTAATAAATAATTATGATAATGTTGTTAAATGGGAAGAAAAAGGGTTCAGAGAAAAAGTAATTTCTGTAAAAATAAAAAGAGAAAAATTTTTTAATTATCTTAAAAATGGAAATTTAATTAAAAAAAAAAGAAAAATTTAAATTTTATTTAAAAAGAAGATATAATTTAATTAAATTATGTTTAAATTAATAATATTTCGTTATTATGAATTTTTTAATATACAAATTTAGTTTAATTAATAAAAAATTAGTATTTACCTTTATTTACTCAATGAAGTTAAATTATTTAAAGAATTTTTAGTTTATTTGTAATAGTTTGGTTTATATTCCCAAAGAAGTGTGTTTTTTAAGTCTTTCTTGTTTACATTTTATAAAAACGTTTGTGTCTTAAGTCTTCTTTGTTTACATTATCTTCAAATGTACGCTATATAAGTGTTTTGTTTATATTCTTGTTTATATTCTAAAGAAAGGTTGTTTCTTAAATCTATTTTGTTTACTTACTAAAGGAAGTTTGTGTCTTAAGTCTTTTTTGTTTACATTTTATCTGAGAGGACGCCATGTTAATATTTTGTTTACATATTAAAAGGAAGTTTGTTTCCCAAATCTTTTTTGTTTATATTTTCTTTTAGAGAACTTGGTATTAATGTTTTGTTTTCATACTAAAAAAAAAATTTGTTTCTTAAGTCTTTTCTGTTTTCGTTTTATTGTTTTTAAGAGGAGAATCTTAAAAGAGATTGTTTTATAGCATTTGCTATAATTTTTATTTATTTGTTTAGTTAATAAATTTAATTAATTTTATAAAGTAATATCTTGTCACTACTGTTAGCGAGTACTCTTGATACACTAAATTCAATGTAAAAATCCTGAGAATGACTTCAAAACATACAATAATCAAGACGCCGCAAATGACTGAAATGTTTTAAAACTAATCGGATGGCTAAAAGCCTGTCTCAAAGGGAATTGAATTAAATTTAATAAGGTAAATAAATCAAAAACAAGAAAAAGAAATATCAAATTTATATGAAATCAAACAAAAAAAAAAAAAAAATGTGTAACCGAAATTGACCAAAAGTCCAAAAAATGTGTCAATAGTTTTGAATACATTAAAAGAACTAGAAAAAATTAAAACTGTAATTTAATAAAAAAAAAAGATAATAAAATAAATTATGGCCGAAACTGAACGAAATTTGTAAAAACTAAACGAATGGCTAAAAAATGCCTCAGAATATTTCAATTAAATTAAATAAAACTACAGAGAGCAATTTTATAAAAAAAAAATTATAACCGAAACTGAGCGAAAGTAAAAGTGTTTCAAAATATTTTACCTTTCCAAAAATTCATCTTAAAAATTCAAAAAAGTAACAAAATTGTTTAATTTCATTGATTACATTACATTACATTACAATTACAAATATTAAAAAAATTATAATTTTTACAAAAAAAAAAAAATAAACAAAAAACTCCTTAGCCGAAACTTGCCGAAACTTTTCAAAACTTAACAAAAGTCTCAGAAAATGCCCTAAAATTGTTTAATTGTTTTAAATTCATCACAAATGTTAAGAAAGTGCAGATTTTAATAAAAAATTTCACATTTCTTTAACCGAAACTGACCGAAATTTTAAAAACACAATAAATGTTTAAAAAAAATGTATAAAAATTATTTATTCCCTTGATTACGTTACAAATATTGTAAAAAAATTATAATTAAAAAAAAAAAATTAAAAAATCTTTAACCGAAACTGACCGAAACTTTTCAAAACTCAACAAATGTCTCAAAGAATGTATTAAAAATATCTTAGTGGTTTTGAATTCACCAAAACTGTTAAGAAAATGCAAATTTGTATAAAAAATTTCAATCATATCTTTAACCTAAACTGGCCGAAAATTTTAAAAACATAACGAATGTTTAAAAAAGTTTATAAAATTATTTATTCTTCTTGATCATATTACAAATATTGAGAAAATTTTAATTTTTACAATAAAATTTAAAAAAATCATCAGCCAAAACCGACCGAAAATTTTCAAAACTCAGCGAATGTCTCAGAAAATACTTCAAAAATGTTTAATTATTTTAAATTCATCAGAAATATTAAAAAAAGGCAAGTTTTAATAAAAAATTTCACACATTTTTTTTAACGAAACTGACCGAAATTTTTCAAAACTTAACGAATGTGTTAGAAAATTTATCAAAATGGTTTAATTTCGTTGAATACATTACAAATATTGAGATAATTATAATTTTTACAAAAAATTAAAAAAATCATTAGCCGAAACTGGCCGAAACTTTTCAAAACTCAATGCATGTATCAAAAACTAAAAAAAAATTGTTAGTGATTTTATATTCATCAGAAATGTGAAGAACTGCAAATTTTTATACAAAATTTAATAAATTTCTTTAACCGAAACTGACCGAAATTTTTAAAAACTCACCAAATGTTTAAAAAATATATAAAAATTGTTTAGTATCGTTAATTGCATTACAAATATTGAAGAAATTATAATTTTTACAAAAAACTTTAAAAAATCTTTAACCGAAACTGCCCGAAACTTTTCAAAACTCAAAGAATGTCTTAAAAATACCTTAGTGGTTTTTAATTCATCAAAAATGTTAAGAAAATGCAAATTTTTATAAAAAATGTCAAACATATCTTTAAACGAAACTGGCCGAAATTTTTTAAAAACATATCGAATGTTTAAAAAAGTTTATAAAATTATTTATTTTTCTTGATTATATTACAAATATTGAGAAAATTATAAATTTTACAATAAAATTAAAAAAAATCGTCAGCCAAAATCGACCGGAAATTTTCAAAACTCAGCGAATGTGTCAGAAAATTCATCAGAAATGTTAAGAAAATGCAAATTTGAATAAAAAATTTTACATATATTTTTTAACCGAAACTGACCGAAATTTTTCAAAACTTAACGAATGTCTTAGAAAATTTATCAAAATGGTTTAATTTCGTTGATTACATTGTAAATATTGAGAAAATTATAACTTTTACAAAAAAATCATTAGCCGAAATTGGCCGAAACTAGCCGAAACTTTTCAAAACTCAATGCATGTATCAAAAACTAAAAAAAAAATTGTTAGTGGTTTATATTCATCAGAAATGTGAATAAATGTAAATTTTTATAAAAAATTTCATAAATTTCTTTAACCGAAACTGGCCGAAATTTTTAAAAACTCAACAAATGTTTAAAATATATATAAAAATTGTTTAATATTGTTGATTGCATTACAAATATTGAAGAAATTATAATTTTTACAAGAAAAAAATAATAATAAAGATAAAAAAATCTAGCCGAAACTGGCCGAAATTTTTCATAACTTAACGACGTTTAAAAAATATTTTTCAGTGGTTTTAAATTCTTCAAACGATAGGATAAATGTAAAATATTACAAAAAATATATGAATAATTTTTTTGCTCCGCTCTTCTATTTGAAAAATATCTTTACAAAAAAAAAACTTAATTTATTTTCCTCTTAAATATGTTGTGTATTTGTGCTACTTATTTTTCAATCATTAAGATTTATTATTTATTTTTCCATTGTTATTATAAACTCTTAATTATTTTTAAATGTTTAAAAATAAACCTATTAAAGAACAGTTTAGTTTTTTTTAATTGCTGCTGCTGTGCACAGTGGGACCAAAATCAAAATTTTTGATAATAAATCTATATCTCCTAAACTATTAGTCAGATCAAATTGAAATGTATGGAAGAGTTGTAGAGGAGCACCTAAGCTTTCAGAAAAATTATCTTGTAGTTACCCTGTGATAACAAGAGATAAGCTACAGGGTGTCAAAGTTGACTACCACGAGTATGTGAAAGTTTAAAAATATCATAACTTCTACAAATTTAGACCAATTTCGAAGACTTTTATATTTCTGTCATGTGCTTGACAAGATAAAGAAAAAAGTTATCTAAGTTGTCTTCCATAGCTAAAAAGATGTTTAAACTTGAATTTTGAATTTTTGTTTTTTTGCCTCGCTTTATTTTCTTTTTCGGGTATAAGTCCTGAGGAGTATGAGGGAATTTTTTTTTTTTTAATATACTGTAATTTGTTATATAATGCGAAATAATATGCTGAACATTTTTTTTGATTATCTCAACTCGTCTAGACGTGAACAATGCTTAAAGTCTGCACTCTGAAATTAGTATGAAAAATGACTATTTTTTTACAAAAATATAGTGCTATTCCATCACGTTTTTCTCAAAGTTTTTTTTTAATAAAGATTTATCTTTCTTTACATTTTTCAAAAGCCAAGGCTTCACAAATGATTACCAAAGTAATTTTAAATTGATTTAGCTTTGCACCCTACATCCAGCATTGGCCGAAAAAGTTGAATTTTAGAAAAAAGTTTCATTTTCATAGATTAATAAAAAAAATGTCACGCGATTTTTTTTTGTTTAAATTTATTAACGATATTTATACCTAAAATAGATTTAGATCGATTTAACACTAAATTGTTTTCCGCTCGGCCAAAAACGAATGTTGGAATGCAAATTTTATGGAAAAAAGTTAACTTTTTTAATGATTTTTTTTTTTTAATTTGCACAAAAAAAATCATATTAGCGTAATATTTTCAATATGATTTCTTATGTAATGTATAAAATAAATATCAATCTTTTACTCCTGCAAAAATCATTTAAAAATCTTTACAAACTAATTTTTGGGAATTTTTATAAAAACTAATCATTTTTCATGCTAATTTCAGAGTGCTGACTTTAAACATTTTTCATGTCCAGATGAATTGAGATAATTGAATATTTCTTTCAACATATTATTTCGTCATATATTATAAATGAAAAAATATTAAAAAAATTCCGCGCCTTACACCTCAGGACTTATGTCCGAAAAACGAAATAAAAGCGAGGCAAAAAATCAAAAATTCAAAATTCAAGTGTATATAAATTTTTTATTTTAAGAGTTAACTTACAAGAGTAAACTTATTTTTTCTTTAACTTGCCGGGCACTTTATAGATATATATAAAAATCTTTAAAATTGGACTTGATTTCAAATCTTGAAGCTAAAATTTTTTTGAAACTTTTACATACTCGAGATAGTCAACTTTGACACCCTGTAGCTTATTTCATGTTATCACAGGGTGACTACAAGATAATTTTTCTGCAAGGTTAGATCCTTCTCTACAACTTTTCCATACATTTCAACTTGATCTGAGCAATAATTTAGGAGCTATAGATTTATTACCAAAAATTTTGCGTTTGTACCCACTGTGTGTTGCTGCACTAAAAAAAAAAACTTTAGTAAAACAATTAAGTCAATCTCATCTATTTAAAGAGGTATTTAAAAATCCAGAGCTAGCAAAAATAAAAAATAAGAAGAAGAAACATAAACAAACTAAAAAATAAAAGAAGAAGAATCATAATAACAAGTAGCAGTTTTAAGAGTATAGAAAAAACAGTTTTCTGCATAGTTGACTAGATTATGAGGTCACAACAATTAGCCAAGAGTGAAGAACAAAACAACTAGCAAACAAACACTTTTTTAAGAACTAACTTAAAACTCTGGTGTGAGCTCTTTTATGTTTGAATTGCATTTTGACATAGATTTGTTATAAAAATAAAAAAATTTACAGGGTTTTTTTTTGAAAAAAAGTCCCCCCATTGAAAACTATTGTCTAAAATTTGATGGGTTTTTAAATAAAACTTAAAATAATAATACAAAAAATAGTAGCATTTTAAACATTATTTGTAGGTGATGGAATATAGGCCAGTAAATTAGTTTTTTTTTCATTATAGTGTCTTAATAAAACAAAATCTTTATTTATGTTTTTTTTCTTTTTTTTTCAACTAAGAAGTATTAAAATTTTCTCTCTTTTAAAACACACTAATTTGCATTTAAAAGCCAACCAGAAAAAAATGTTGAGATAGGAAAGAATTTAAGTTGAAAGACAATAGAATTATTTACTTAGATTTAAAAGAAAAGCATAAATTAAATAAATTTTTTGTAGAGATTTTTATTATAATAAACATTTTCCCTTTCATTTAGTTTAAAATAAAATTAAGCTTAATATTTTAGTCTTGTTGTATTTTTTGTGAAAGCGAATGTTATCATTTTATAAACCGTTAAGCATTTTATAGTGTAAAAGGTCATTTTACTATGCTTAATTATTTATATTTGAAACTAAAACGTAAGTAAATTAAGGAAATAAATATTTTAAAGCAAAAAAAAAACAGCGTCAATGTTTTTTGTATTTTCTTTAGTAAAAAATAATAGTAGTTACTAATAAAGCATGAAATTAAATCTAAAAAAAATATTATTTTCTTTAAGGAAAAGTAATAAAAATTGTCAAGATTTTTTCTTTTAATAATTTTAATATTAAGAAAAATTATTAAAACTTTTAAATAGTTTTTATGTTGAGAAGAATGATGAAAAATTTTTAATTTTCAGAAAAATTTATTAAAATTTTTCTTTATTATTTTTTTTAAATTCAAAATTTTTCTATGGATTTTTAATATTTTTTAATTTTTTCGATTTTATTTGAAAAAAAGTAAAAGTTTGTTTCTTAAGTGTTATTTCTTTTTGAAAAACTATTAAATTATCTAATTTAAAATTTTTATTTACAATACAAAATTTTAAAAAAATGTGTTTGTTTTAAGAATTAATTTTAAATTTATTAAAATTTTCTTTATTTATTTTTTAATTCAAAAAATTTTTTTTTGATTTGTATTATTTCTTAATTTTTCCCATTTTATTTGAAAAAAATAAAAGTTTGTTGCTCAAGTCTTATTTGTTTACATTTTACTTTAAAGTTTGTGTCTTAAGTCTTTTTATTACATTTTATTTCAAAGTTTGTTTACATTCTATTTAAAAGGACTCCATTTTGAAGTTTTGTTTTCTTACTAAAGAAAGTTTATGTCTTAAGTCTTTTTTTCTTCATATTCCCTCCAAAAGGATACCATATTGGTGTTTTTTTTTGTTTACTTACTTAAAAGAAGTTTGTTTCTTAATTCTATTTTGTTCAAAACGACGCCATATTAATGTTTGGCTTACTTACTAAAAGAAAGTTTGTGTCTTAAGTCTTTTTTTCTTTTATCCAAAAGGATACCATAATGATGTTTTTTTTTTGTTTACTTATTTCAAAGAATTTTGTTTCTGAATTCTATTTTGTTTACATTTTATTTAAAAGTTTGTGTCTTAAATCTTTTTTACCTTCTTTTCAAAAGGATGCCATATTAGTGTTTTGTTTATATTTTATAGAAAGTTTGTTTTTGCTGTCTTTATTGTTTTTTTGTTTGTTTACAAGTTTGTGTCTAAAGTCATTTTTGTTTATATTTTCAACAAAAGGACGCCATATTGATGGTTTGTTTACTTACGTAAGGAAAGTTTGTTTTTTAAGTCTTTTTTGTTTATCTTTTGTTTCCTCTTTTAATATAATACTCACGTATGTATCTTAAGTCTTTCTTTTTTGGACAAAAGGACGCCATATTGATGGTTTGTTTACTTACGTAAGGGAAGTTTGTTTTTTAAGTCTTTTTTTGTTTATCTTTTGTTTCCTCTTTTAATATAATAATCATGTATGTATCTTAAGTCTTTCTTTGCATACTTTCTTTGCATAACTCTCAAATATACGTTCGTTTTCTAAGTCTTTTTTGTTTACTTCCTGTTTTAGGTAATTTAAAGAACTATGCAGCACTATTTTAGAGAATTAAGAGTGCACAGTGTATTTAAAACGCTTAATTTTTGGAAATTATTCTGTAACTTGTGAACTGTTAGAGTTAACTAAATAAAATTTCACAGAATCATAAATGAGGTATTTTTGAGTTAATTTTGTTACGGCATAGCTTTCTATCAAATCAATGGGCTAAAGGGTGAAGTTCCAAAGTAAATCACCTGGAATTTGTAATTAAAAAAAAATCGCCAAAAATTCATATATAATTTGTTTGTAAATAAAATTTTAAAAATAACTAAAAAGTACGATTATTTTTTTTAGAAGATATTCTCTCATTTCCGTAAAATCGGCTGGCTTAATTTGGCTTATAAATATTTTTTTTTTTTTGCTTTTGAAGCAAGCTACAGCAAAAACTATATTAAATTTTGATAATTTCTAGATCTTTTTCACTTTATTATTATGCTTGTTTCGGTTTTTTCTTTTATCAAATTTCATTTTTTTTTTATAATTTTCTTATATTTAGGAATATACTTTACTTTACAACCTTATTGCTTTTCAACACGCATTAACAGCAGTGGGTGGCTGTAATAGCTCTTTGTAACGTTAAAAATTATATATATTTTTTTATTTTTTTTAACATGTGTGGTTTATTATCCAATATTTAATTTAAATATGCTGCAATACCAACAAATGCATTCAAGTGGAATAGACATATTTACACTTTCGCTTTCTTTTTCTTTTTTCATTGAGTTTTCTTTAACATTAAAATTTACCCTTTTAGTTTTACAATTAAAAAATAAGAAAGATATAGTATTTAAACACGTTATAGTTAAAATTGTGTAGATAATAATTAAAATGCAGCATAATATTTTGTTAAAAGTTTAATGAACTTAAATAAAGAAGTTTTTAAATTTAAATAATTAATATAATTATTAATTTGTTAAGGTTAAATTAATTTGTTTAGTAAAACTAATAAATAATTGATTTCAAGGTTATGGATTAAAGAAAGAAGAAAAAGCTTGAATAAAAGCAGGTTAATTAAAATAAACCAAAGTAAACCTTGAAAGAAAACCTTCTAAATGTAATTTAAATGCCGTTAAAATATGAAATTTATTTTTTATAAGCAAACACTTTCATTTTCAGTTTATTTTTTTATTTATTGTCTATTATCATATTTCCTAATTTAAATATTTATTTTTAGTTATTCTTAATTATAATTAGATAATCTTTTTTTTATAAATTTCTATTTATAAATATCAAAAATTTCCCGTTAATATACTTTTTAATTTTTTGAATCCCCAATAACCAATATTTGAAAAAAAAAACAATAACTTTGATTTGTATACATTAACATTTCTTTATAAATTTCTTCTTCTTGAAAACCTATTAATTTATGTGGTTAAAAACTTTATTTACAGTCTATTGATAACCTTTTCTTTTTCAAAAATATCTTTTTAAAGAATTAATTTAATTCACAAAGAGAAACTTGATATATATATATATATATATATATATATATATATATATATATTTTAAAGGTTTAAAAAAAAGCTTGAGAAAATTTCTTTCTATTAACAATATCTAAAGAATTTCAGTGGCTAGTGGCCAAACAATTGTTTAGTGAATTAAACCCATAAAAATACTAAATAAGCTATTTAATTTAAAATTATACACAGAAAAAAATATGACATAGAATTGTTTTTTAAACAAATCATTATTCAGTTTCAAATAAAATTACAAAAAAAAATATTTGAGTTTGAGGATATGATAACGTTGATTCTAAAGTTTTAAAATGTTTACCAAGCAAAGCTTTAATTTTTCTTACAACAATCTTTATTTCTGTGATCAGATTAAATCATTTTCCATCACAGTGGAAATATGCTAAAATTATAATGATGCTAAAACCCAATAAACCTGAACAACTAGTCTCTTCATACACACCCATAAGTCTGTTGCCTATGCTTTCAAAAATGTTTGAAAGAGTTTTTCTTAAAAGACTGCTTCCAATTTTAGAAGAAAAAAAAATATAATTCCAGAACACTAATTTGGTTTTAGGCATAAACATGGCACAACGGAGGAATGCCACCGAATCGTTGAAATTATTTCTAATGCTTTAGAGCAAAAACTATTTTGTTCAGCTGTTTTTTTTTTTTTTTTATATATACAGCAAACATTTCCTTTTCTTAAAATTCACAAATTTTTAGTTGATGCTTAGTATCCATTGAAACTCCATTTCGAAATGCTGCTGAAGGATCACAAGAAAGACGTTTTAATACAGTTCATGCAAAAGCAAGAAATGTAATTGAAAGAACAATTGGAGTTCGTGATCGCATTTTAAAAAATACAACACTAAAATAACAACTGTTGTAAACGGTAATCGCGACTTTAATTTATATTAAATTCAAACATTGTCGAACGAAAAACTATATGTAATTAAAGGGTTTAGCTTAGGCGGAGATCTGTTGTGTTCCTTGTTCTCAAACGGTTGTAGCCATCGTTTCTCATTATGTTTCGAGCAAGTGGGTTAGGGTGTACTACAAGCTTCCTCAAATACGATTCTGCGTGTTTTATTATTTCATCTTACCACGGTTAGAAAACTGTGAACTCACCTTTTCGAACAATGCAAAATACTTGGGCATTATTTTGGACTCTAAGCTTTCATGGAAGCTGAACATTCAACATAGGGTTAGTAAGGCTACGGTAGCATACTACATCTGTAGAAAGATGTTCAGTGTGAAATGGGGTTTGAGTCCAAAATTGACAAAATGGCTATACACTGCAATAGTACGGCCCATTCTTGTATATGGATCTCTTGTGTGGTGGACCGTTACTAGTAAGAGATATGTGGTGGATCAACTTTACAGGATACAAAGATCCGCTTCCATTGGCATTGCAGGTGCATTACGTACTAGTCCATCATCAGTTAATAGTGCGATAAGATTATCTGCAACGAAAAGCTGGAGATCAAGAACGTATGGGCACGCGAGGATATTAAATTTAATACCCCCGCAATTCAATCAATTTACCGACTATATGATTCCCCAGATGGACTTCGGGAATACTATTAAAGTCCTATTCCCCACCAGGAGTGAATGGAGAAGAGGTAATCTTCTTGAACAATATGGAACTAGGATATACACTGATGGCTCAAAGATGAACTGCGATGTCGGCTCTGGTGTCTTCTCTAATTATCTTGAAATTAGACACTCATGTAGACTCCCTGACGAGGCAAGCGTATTCCAAGCGGAAATACTAGCGGTCAGGGAAGCGTGTAAACTAATTCGTGATAGAAATATTCAAGGGAATATTGATTTATTTGTCGACAGTCAAGCGGCAATACTATCGCTCAAATCATCGAAAACTACCTCTATTCTAGTTAGACAGTGTAAAGAGGAACTGCTTGGACTAAGTCGACTGTATGACATTACTATAGTCTGGGTTCCTGCACATAGGGACTACTATGGTAATGAACAGGCAGACGAATTAGCCTAGGTAGGCTCTGCTATGAATGCCTCCTTATCGGTTTCTGTCGCATTCCCGTTAGGAACAGTCAAAAGCAGAATCCAAAAACACTTTCTAGAAAAGGCGGAAAATAGATGGCGAAATCTGGACAAATGTAGAGTCGCGAAAGAAACGTGGCCTACCTACAACGAAAAATGCTCAATGCAACTCATTGGCTACAAACGCAAAGACATCTCGAGACTAATAGCATTGTTTACAGGTCACTGAACGATCGAAAAACATGCAAGCAGACTTGGTCTCCCTTACAATGAATATTGTCGTAGTTGTGGCAATCGCGGGAAGGAGCAGACAGTTTTTCATCTTCTATGTGCCTTGAACGCAAGCAGACATAAATTTCTGGTTGGGGCACCAATTAGACAACCTCTGTGAGATATCTGACACTAGACTCAGTGACATCATTAAAAATCTCAACGCTTCAGGCTGGATCTAATTAATTTATGTTCTCATTGTTCTTCCCTACATTTCTATCTCATTACAGACTCAATACAACTCTTTCACCTGGCGAGTAGTGTGGTTCCACCAAAACAGATTCTAACGAGTCTAATTGATTGCCTGTAAGGTTACGGGCTACCACGTAAACCAACCAACCAACAACTTATTTCATCTTTGACAAGAAGAACATTAAGGTCCTTGTGAATATTTATATGTTTTACATACCAGGGAAACTTTTTGGAGTCTTTGAATTTTTCAACATTTGAAACTGAGACCGTGTCCCATATCACAATACATAGTTGGATACCATAGCACCTTATTGGCTTTATAATTGAGTTATAGATTAATAGTTTGCAGTCTAGACTTAATTTTGAATTTCTATCAATTTCTACCAATAATTTGAATTGATTTTAATTCAATTTGGGTTAATTTTGTATCTATATGGGATTTCCTTGTAAGCCGTCGATCTAGCTGCATATAAAGATATTTTACTATCGTTTTTTGGCGTATAAACTGTTTATGATTATTATTATTTATCAGGATTGGGGAACACGAATCTCTCTGCAATGTGAAGGTAATACTCGTATGTATACATTTCTGTTCATTCATTTTTATTCTTCATTGCATTGCAACCATTTTTCTAGATGGAGTATATGATCTTGCAAGATCTTAGATAATTCTTGGGGTTTTTCATGAACGCCTAGAATAGCTGTGTCTTCTGCAAATGTTGATATATGAGTTCGACTATTAGTTGGCATATCAAAAGTAATTCTCGTTTCACGGTGTTTGTAATTGAACTTCTTCGAAACGGCTTGACCGATTTTTATGAAATTTTTTGTATGTTTCATAACGTTAGAGGGCGTAAAATAGGCCACAAGGGGTAAAAGCTAAACCTCCATATATTTTCTTAACCAATAAACCGATTTTCTTGAAATTTTGCAGGCAAATAGTGTAACATCTGGAAGGAAGGTAGGTAGGTTGATAGAGAAGGGTAGCACAGTACTCAGAAGAGTGCTTGTGCATCCACTCGGAGACCTAGAGGTTCATTGTGAGTCCCTTCGTAGAGAATATAGAAAGAACTTGTAGACGAAATATAGAAAAGATCAGGAAGGAAAATGATAGAGAAAAACTGAGACCAAGAAAAGTATAGAAAAGAATAGAAAAAATCTGGAAAGGAAAAGTGCTACCGCCCTAAATCTTTCGCTCTAAGCCAACAACCCCCTCTTAGCCAGCCTATTCCCATGACGAATCCTATTAATCTATCGAGATCTATTCTCGCTATACTATCCAATTCGTCAACGAATCGAGTGCCTAAACATTTCTGCCTACTTAGTTGTAGACATGGACAATGATATGTTCCACCGTCTCTAGCTCCTCATTACCTTCGCACATTCTGCAAAGACCGGAGGAACCTCTATCCCAATGGAAGTAACTATAGTTTATATTTTTTTAGGGCGTAAAATAGGGCAAAAGCTCGCCCTCCCTATATCTTTTTAACTAATAAACCGATTTTCTTGAAATTTTGCAGGCAAATAGTGTAACATCTAGAAGGAACTATAGCCTATAATTTATATTATATGGGACAGGAAAAGGGGCAAGAGGGATAAAAGCTTCCGCTCCCTCTAACTTCTTAACTAATCAACCGTTTTACTTAAAATTTGGCATGCAGACACTGTAACAGATGAAAGGAACTTAAAGATATACTTTTTTTTGGAAATTCCAACATTTAGAGCATAAAATAGGTCAAAACGGTTAAAACCTTCCTCTACCCATGTCTTCTTAATTAATTATCCGATGATAGTTTCAAGTCTTGAAGGAACTAAAGGAACTATAAATTTTAACATTTAATGCATAAATTAGAGAAAAAGTGTAAAAGCACGCACACCCATCCTCACATACTTACAACATGTTCGTTAGTTTTTAATTAAAAATCAAAATATTCACAATAAATACGTTATATGGCAAAACAACATTAGCCAGGTTACCTAGTTAAACATAAAAAGGGACCCAGTATACTGCCATGGAGTACACCAGCTTCAATAGACTGCGATTAGCTTATAAAGTCTCTCTCTCTTGAAGAACAAACTTTCGATGAGTTAATTAGCTTTACAGCAGCTTATGCATATTTGTGGATAAATATTGTTTAATTTTAAATAATAATCCTTTGTGCCATACTTTATTGAAAGCTTAAGAAACGTCAATGAACAGAGCAGAACAATATTTCCTTTCTTCAAACATCTTCGATATAACATTTATAATTCTGTGAGTTTTTTCTATGGTGCTATGTTTTTCTCTAAAACCAAATAGATGTGTTGGAATATAATCAAAGCGATTCACTATTGGTTTCAAATTTTTCATTAATAGCTTCTCAAACAGCTTTGATATACTCTTATTAGACAACAGGCTAATAGACCTATACGATTCTACTTTAGTGTAACCTTTTCCGGACTTAGGTATCATTGTAATCAATGAGACCTTCCACTCTGGTAAATAATAAAAATTAAGAAATAAGTGCATATTTTATTTGTTTTAAGGCATATTTTAACAATTTTAGTGCATTTTTAAGCACACTTTTTAAATGCATGAACTTTCTGTACCTGATTATAAAATAAACAAAATATAAGCAAAAAGACTTAGGACACAAACATTTATTGAGAGTCAAATAAGAAAGAGAAAAATGGCGTCCTTTGCAGCAAAATGTAAATAAAAAACACTTAAGACACATACTTTATTATTTATATAATAAAATAAACGAAATGTAAACAAGGAAGACTTAGGACACAAACTTAAAATAAACACAGAGAATGTAAACAAAAAAGACTTAAGACACAAATATAATTTTTGAAACAAAAAGAACTTAAGACACAAACTTGATTATTTTAATTATTATAATTATAGAAGAATAAACGAAATATAAACAAAAACGACTTAAGATACAAACTTTATTATTTAAATAATAAAATAAACGAAATGTAAACAAGGAGGACTTAGGACACAAACTTAAAATAAGCACAGAGAATGTAAACAAAAAAGACTTAAGACACAGATATGATTTTTGAAATAAAACAGAATGTAAACAAAAAGAACTTAAGACACAAACTTAATTATTTTAATTATTATAATTATAGAATAAACGAAATATAAACAAAAACGACTTAAGACACAAACTTTATTATTTAAATAATAAAATAAACGAAATGTAAACAAAGAAGACTTAGGACACAAACTTTATTAATTAAATAATAAAATAAACGAAATGTAAACAAGGAAGACTTAGGACACAAACTTAAAATAAACACAGAGAATGTAAACAAAAAGACTTAAGACACAAATATGATTTTTGAAATAAAATAGAATGTAAACAAAAACGACTTAAGACACAAACTGAATTATTTTAATTATTATAATTATAGAATAAACGAAATATAAACAAAAACGACTTAAGACACAAACTTTTATTGAGTCAAATAGTGCCCTTTTAAACAAAATGTAATTTTATTTTAACTTTTAATATTTTTTAATATTTAATTTCTTTTTTTAATGAAATTTTATATGAAAAGGGTTTATTTTTCAATTCCTTCCTATTTCTTTTTATTTTATGGTTATATGGCTATCTTGCAATTATTATAACACCTTAAATTTTTTTATATTAAATTACATCATTTTAACTATACATTCATATTATTTTACTGATTTTTTTTTCATATTTAGTTACGTTTCTAAGACAAGTAATAAAATATACTAAAAATAAAACTGTAAATAATACTTAAACATCAACAACAACAACAGCAATAAAAAAGTGTTGATGTCAAGTTCAATGTTTTCCAAGTACGTATTAAAAAAAATGTTTCTTGTTTTTCTTTTCTCTCTTTTTCGACTTCTATCTTTAAAGAAAATGTTTATATGGAGCCAAGTTATTATATATGGTATGAATGTGACAATAAGTAGTTTGTATTTATTATACGCGTGGTAAATATTACCACACATCATTAAGGTTTAAAGAAAAGGGGCCTCCAACACAGAAAATAATAATATAAACTGCGTGTTTTGTGGGAAATTTTTAATAGATAACATTTGCAAAAATTCATAATAATAAAAGGGTATGTTGTGAATATTTTCTTCTCTTACATTATTACTAATTGTTAATCATATGTATTTGGTTTCTTTCAAATGAAAAAAAAAAAAATTCACATAATTTATTGTTTGCTGGAAAAAAAATAAAACATTTAACTTTTTGCTTTATTTCCGCAATAACTTTTGTCTAATTATTAAGTTAGATAGATGACAAATAGTACAAAATGTGATGAAACGGAAGTTGGTTTTTAAGAAACAAATGTTATAAATTTTTGAAATATTTAAATTATTATAGATGTTAAATGAAATAAAAATGAATTACAAGGTAACTTTAAATTAAAAAGTTTCAGAAATAAATTATTTAAATTAGATAATAAAAAATATTTTAAAAACTAAAAAAAAATAAATAATTTTTAATAATAAATATATTTTATTTTTTTTTTTTAATTAGGTTTTTTAATTTATTTTTTATTTTTAATCTAATTTGTTTATTTTTAATTTATTTTTTTAATTTAATTAAATATTTTTATTTAATTAGATTTTTTTTAATTTTATATTGTTTTAATGTAATGATTTTTTTTAATTTATTTATTTTCTTTAATTAATTTATTTTTTATTGTTAAATTATTTTGGTTTTCTTTTATTTCATTTAAAATTTTTAATTTATTTTTTTATTTAATTCGATTTTTTTTATTTAATTTAATTATTTTTTTCCAATTTATTTATTTTCTTTAATTTATTTATTTTTTATTAAAAAATAAAATGAATTATATTATTTATTTATTATTATTTTATTTAATTAGATATTTTTAATTTCAATTTAATTATTTTTTAATTTAATTCAATTTTTTAATTAATTTATTTTTTATTGTTAATTTAATTTGTTTTCTTTAACTTAATTTTATTTTTATTATTATTATTATCATCATCATTATTATTATTATATTTATTATTATTATTATTATTATTATTATCATCATCATCATCATTATTATTATTATTATTATTATTATTATTATTATTATCATAATCATCATGATCATCATCATCATTATTATTATTATTATTATTATTATTATTATCATCATCATCATCATTATTATTATTATTATTATTATTATTATTATTATTATTATCATCATCATTATCATTATTATTATTATTATTTTTATTATTATTATTATTATTATTATTATTATTATTATTATTATTATTAGCAACAGCTAATCAGCACAATCAGCGGCTCGTTTTTAAATTAAATTAAATTAAATTAAAAAAACAAATTAAATTAGAAATAAAAAATAAATTTGAAAATCCAATTAAAAAATAAACTATATTTCTAATGAAAAAATTATTAAAATTAAAATTAAAAATTATTTATAAATTTTAAGTTTCAGTTTTTAGAATATTTCTTATTATCTAAATAAAATATAATTTATTTATTTATTTATTTTAATTACTTTTTAATTTTTTTTTTATTTTAAATTTAATTTGTTTTTTCTTTTAATTTAATTTTTTAAATTAATTTATATTAATTTTTTATTAATTCGAGTTTTCTTAATTTAATTTAATTAATTTTTTTAATTATTTTTTTACTTAATTTATTTTTTATTGTTAATTTAATATTTTTTTATAATTTAATTAGATTTTTTATTTAATTTTTATTATGTGTGTATTTTATAAAGTTTTTGTCTTAAGTCAATTTTTTGTTTGTTAAAATTTTTTGTCCTAAATCCATTTTGTTTATTCTATAATTTAAAAATCATGTATGTGTCTTAAATCTTTCTTGTTTACTTTGAATTGCAAAAATCGCCATATTAATATTTGTTTATTAAATGTTTGTGTCCTAAGTCTATTTTGTTTACATTTTGTTTATTCTATAATTAAAAGTTTGTATCCTAAGTCTATTTTGTTTACATTTTTTTCTATGTATAATAATCAATTATGTTTCTTAAGCCTTTTTGTGTTTACATTTCATTACAAAAGATACCAAATTAAGAATTGTTTATTAAAAGTTTGTGTCCTAAATCTTCTTTGTTTACATTTTCTTTATTCTATGATTTTAGTAGAGATGTATGTGTCCTAAGAAAACATGTATGTATGTGTATTAAATCTGTTTTGCTTACTTTTTACTATAATGTTTTATTATGAAAACTTTGTTTACATGAGAGTCTCTTATAATAATGCTTATGTCTTAAGTCTTTTTTGTTTACATTTTGTAATTTACTGAAAATAAAGGAAATTTAAATAAATTTCTTTATAATTTATTAAATTTAAAGAAAAATAAATGTAATTTTAACCAAAATGAATAAAAATTTATAAGATTTTATTTATTTGCTTAAATTTAAACCCAAATAAATGCAATATTATATAAATAAAAGTTAATTTAAATGAGTTTAATTTATTTTTTTTTTTTTTAATTTATTAATTTTGTTTCTTTTTTGTTTTAGGTTATGCCCGCTTTACATACCCGTTCTAAACCTTTAGAAGAAGGCTGGTCTAAACACAATGATGATGATTTAATAGAAAAAACTTATACAGCCACTTTTCCTGCCTTTAAATTTCCCGATCGTGAACGTTTACATGTTAGCTGTGGTGTTCAATTATGTAAAGGACAATGTCCTAATGTAAGTTAAATTAAAAAAAAACATAAATAAATTAGAAATTTACACTTTATTTACACATAAAATTAAATAAAACTGCAATCTCATGTTAGTTTTAAATAGAAAAAAAAAAGATTACGTGAGTATAAAAACATTTGTATTTTGTAATCGTATAAATAAAATGAAATTGCAAGTGTTTTTTTTTTTTCTTATTTTTTAATAAAATCAGCAAAGCGTTAATTAGCCTAAATAAATTTTAAAAATAGTAACATAAACAATTTATTAGCTTAACAAATGTTTAACAATTAAATAGAAATAATCATAATGTTAATGCTCTAAAATTAACTGAAGCATTTAGTTTTTAATTAATTGCTAAGAAAAAAATGAAATAAATAATTAAGTTAGAAAAAAGAAAATTTAAGAAATATTATTAAATGTTTTTAAAAATAATGTATAATTTGTATATGATTGAAAAATTTTAAATATTAAGAGATTTATTTAATTAATATTAATTATACGTCAGGTATTACTTTCAACTAAAAATTAAATAAAATGTTTTAAATGTTACATATTTAGGAGTATAAGGACTGAAAAATGAACTGAAATTTTAAAGGTTTATATTGTTTTCAATTACTTTAATTAAAAAAAACTTATATGGTCTCGAATTAACTAAAATTTTATGTTTTATTAAGTTGAAAATAGCTTAATTTTAGGTTATTATTTTGCATTAAATTAGCTTCAATATTGCTTTAAATTAGATCTTCAATTAGCTTAAATTATGGTTCTTTTTGAAATTCCAAAATAGCTTCTATTCTAGAACCACATTATCTCTAATAGTTGTTCTCCCTTTGTCCTATATAGGCATTTTTATATGGTCTCAAACTAGCTTAAATTGTGAGCCTTTTATAAACCCAATTTAACTTTAACTATTTATATTAAACCACTTATTTTCCTAGTTAAAACTTGATATCTTTTTAGTTTATATTTTTGTCTTTTTGCTAATATTTTATTCCTATTTCCCAGATTAATTGCCGCACCAGTGAAAAACTAATATTAAGCAATGATAAACACCTGGCACGCATTGAAGTCTTTAATTCCCTGGCAGTGACAGCACCGCAAATTGAAGTAGATCGTTTGCGTTACGATCGTCGTCACAATATGACTGGTAAATTGTAAAATATATTTTATTTCTTTAAAAAGGTTTTAAATATTTTAAATTTATTTCTTCAGTAGAAGAATATCCTCCTTATGTTCGTCCTCTGGTAAACGATGGCACCTTATGTCTATCAGTATCCAAACTGGCTATGTCCTTTTGTATATTGGGTCTAATATTCCTAGTAGCTGTAATAGTGGCTGTTACCTCTTTAATAAGATCACGCAGAAAATCTTCACAGGTTCATAGTTGTGGTACAATATCAAGCACAAGTGCCCGTTTGCATCGTACAGATGTGTGTAATTCTATGTTTTCTTCAAGGTAAAAAAATAATGTTTTTTTTTTTCTCTTAAATAAAGAAAATAATTTTTATCTATTTGCAGCAGCGAATCAGCCCAATCGGCAGCACGTTTTGGCAGTAAATTCTTTATGCCTTATTATCCCAATGCTATGCCCTATGGCAGGGTTTATTAGATTTTAATTTATAATTGATAGTGTTTAATATTTAAGCAAACGATTTCGATTTAGACATCCTCAAAATACTTCTTTATACGTTCTTAAGACTGATTTTTTTATTATTATATACAATTTATATTTTATTTGTAGTCTATTTTTTATTTTTACTTCCCATTTTTCATTTATTTTTCTTATTAAAACTGAAAGAATTTTGAAAACATTTTAAGAAAATTAAATTTTAAAAACATTTTTAAAAATAAAATGTATTTCAATTTTCTTTCAGAGTAAAATAAAATTAAGCATACATTATTTCTTGGAGCAAACGAAATATTTATATAAAAAAATTCATTTCAAAAATATTTAATATTTTTTTAATTAATTGAAAAAATATTTTTTGTAAATCAATATAAACGCAATTGCTTTGCTTTTAAAATATAAGAAATATGTAAATCTTTTTAAAAACAACTAAATTTCCTTAAAAATTAATATAAAATGTTAAAATTTATTTAATTTCTTTTAAACCTAAACAAGCGTAAACGTTTTTAAGGTTAAATGCTAAATAAACAATTTGGCAGCACTAAATAACTGTTGAGGTGAATTAAAAGCTCAAGGTAAATTCTAAATGACATGACCATTAAAATAGAGTTGCCAGTTTGTAAAAATTTAAGTTTATAAAGAAAATAATAAAATTATATAAAATTTAAAGAAATTTCCAAACAATTATAAAAAATTTTAAATAAAAATTATTAAAAAAAAATGTCAATCTATTACCATAATAATTATAATCTATCTATATAAAAATTTATTAAAAAATTTAAATTTAAAATTAGTTTATTCTTCTCAAGTTAAAAACAAAAGTGAAAAATTTTGTTTCTAGAATAAAATATAAATTTGTTGGAAAATTCTAAAGAAATTTAAAAAAATTAGCTATAATACAATTATCTCTTTTAATATGAATTAACTTATTAAGTTAAAATTCATTTTCTTCCCCCCAGGAAAAATATTTTATTACATTTTTTGCAATTAACCTCTAAGGTTTAAAAATATAATAATTTATATACAACTTACAGTTAACTACGATTTATTTTAAATTATCGTTTTATGTTTAAACACAACCAAATATTTTTTAATTATTTTATATTAATTTTTTTTTTCTCTTAGTTAAAAAACGAAATATGCATAAAGAAATGTAAAGCTTAAAGCTGAAATATTAAATGGTGTTGGCTTAGTAAATAAATATTTTAATTATTTATTTTAATAGAAATTTAAGTTAAAAATAAATATTTTTAATAAGAAATAAACATTATGTTTTACATAAAAAATATAAATAAAGAATATTTTATTACAAAAAAGAGGTTTTATTTTTATAAAAAAAAAATTAGATTTGAATTTTATAAAATAAAATAAAAAAATAAAAAATGTTATTGCTCTAAAAATTAATAAATGATATTATTTTCATAAAATAAAATAACTAAATAAATAATTTAATAAATAAATAAATACATAATACATAATATATACATATAAATAATTAATTAGACAAATAAACATAAATAAAAAATAATATGTAAAAAATATATACAGAAATAAAGAAATAAGGAAATAAATAAATGAATAAATAAATAAAAAAATAAATAGATAAATAAAAATAAATAAATCAATAAATGAAGAAAGAAATGAATTAATGAATAAATAAAAAATATATACAGAAATAAAGAAATAAGGAAATAAATAAAGAAATGTTATTCATTCTTTTCATAAATACATAAATAAATAAACAAATAAATAAATAAATGAATAAATAATTAAATAAGTAAATAAATACATATAAGTAACTAACTAAACAAATGAATAAAAATAAATAAATAAAATATTTCTTAATAAAAATCATGATACATTTTTTTTTTTTTTTAATAAAAAACATTTTGTAAATAAGAAATAAATATTTTATTTAAAAGTATTATTTTTACTAAAAAATAATATTAATTTTTATTAAAAATAAAAAAGTTGCTGAAGAAAAATCATGATACATTTTTTTTAATAAAAAACATTTTGTAAATAAGAAATAAATATTTTATTAAAAAATATTATTTTTACTAAAAAATAATATTAATTTTTATTACAAATAAAAAAGTTGCTGAAGAAAAATCATGAAACATTTTTTTTAATAAAAAACATTTTGTAAATAAGAAATAAATATTTTATTTAAAAATATTATTTTTACTAAAAAATAATATTAATTTTTATTAAAAATAAAAAATTTGTTGAAAAATAATAAAAAAAATAATGTCTAAAGAAAATAAAAATATTTTTTCCGTTAAAAAGTATAAATAAATGTTTTTGAAAATATTACATAAAAAGTTAAAAAAATAATTTTTTATTAAGAATAGAAAAATATTTAATTAAGAATGAAAAAAACAAAATATTTTTATTAATAAAATAAAATAAAATAAAATAAAATAAAATATTTTCATTAAAAAATAATCAAAATTATGTTGTTTTCATTGAAAAATATTTTATTTTTATGAAAAATACATTTTATTTCTATTAAAAAAAACTGAGAAGATTTAAAAATAAAAAATATTTATTAAAAAAAAATAATAATAATTTGAATTTCTAAAAAAAATAAGATCTATAAAAAATCTCAAATGCCGAAACCCGGGATTGAACCGGGGACCTTTAGATCTTCAGTCTAACGCTCTCCCAACTGAGCTATTTCGGCACATGCGAAGTAGTCGGCCGGTAAGCAAACAGACGACCCCGTTTGTGAGAAAAAACGATAAACATTTTAATTAAATTTCCATGCAAGGAAAAAATTGTGAAAAATTTTAAGTTTTTTAAATTGTAGTAGTTAAGCGACAAGGGGAGGAAATAGAAGACTAATTGAGGACAATAATTAAGGGGTGGAAAATGACACCCACCAACTTAGTTAAATAAAAATAAATAATATTCTCAAAACTAAAAATTGATAGAAAATATGGTTGAATAAACGAAGAAACAAAGTATTCAAAAAGGGAACAACATGAGAGATATAAAATGTTAAAAGAGTGGACTCCTTAAAAGCAATTTTTAATTAAAATATGTGGCGAAAAACTAAACGTAGCACAGGAAAAAGTTCTCTCTGAGGAACAAACTTAGTCAATAGTAGTCCAAAATATTCACAATAAGGATTTTTTAACGATACAAAATTGTTATTTATCGATAGCACCTTAGAAAACTGCTAAATTTCAATACGGTGCTAAAGAGACTATCTCAGGAGGCAAGTTTTACAATCTCAGTCTAGAGTTGTAAAATTATTCATTAACATAGAGAAAATTCATAAAATTCTTCAAAAAAATCATAAAATTCCCAAAAGAAATCTTGAAATTCTATGTTATAAAATAATAATTTAAATATAAATATTTAAAATAAAAAAAAATTGAGAAAAAAGTTTTCATTGCCGAAACCCGGGATTGAACCGGGGACCTTTAGATCTTCAGTCTAACGCTCTCCCAACTGAGCTATTTCGGCATATAAAACGATTGGGACTAAAATCTTTTATAAACAATCTGATTGTTTTTTTCAAAGGTTAGCAAAAATAGTGTGTTACTTTCGTTGATATATAAAACGGCGTTGCCAGTAAGTATATTATGCCAATTAACAAAAAAAAAAAGAAAACGCGCTAAAATTAATGATTAGCATTTTAAGTGATTTTTTGCATAAAAATTATAAAATTTTTAAGAAAAATTGATGAAAAGTAATAAAGCAGTAATTTGCCCATTTTTAAATACTTTAATAGAATTATTATTTTCGTAGCTTTAAAATATCAGAGTCTAGCTAAATTATTTGTTTTTTAGGTAGAGACAAATTCCTCCGGTTTTTTTTTTATTTAACATTTATTTAATTTATAATAAGCCTTAAAATTATTAACAATTATGTATTGGCTGAATATAATTTATATGACATATGTTATTTTTTTATTCGTTTATTTTATCTATTTTTTAATTTAATAATTATATTACAATATTCTTTATTTACTTATTACATTTTAATAAAAAGTTTATGGAATTTGTTTTTGTATTATAATAATGGCGAACGAAAATGGTTTTAAAAAAAAATTTCTCAAAATAAATACTGTATTGTTGTCTTTTATTTTCTACATAAAAATCAGTAAACAACCAAATAGAATAAAAGAAATGAAAATAAATCAGAAAAAAACAGAAAATCAAAACATATAAGAGAAAAAAAAAAAACGAAAAAACGATTTAATTTTTTTTTTTCAGTTTGCAATTAAAAATTTACTAGTAATTATTGTTGTTGTTGTGTTGTCTAATTAAGACTAAAAAAGTGTTATTTGATTTTATATAGATTTAGAAGAGTACATCATCATCACCCTCATCCAAAATATTGGAAACCTCACGTACATCAACGCCTTGTTTAAGAAGTTCAGCCTTTTTGGCTTCAGATTTTTGGCGAGCTTCACGTTTCTTATCTTGGATTTTCTTCAAACGATAGAATTCTTCACGTTCCAATTCATCCAATTCGGATATGATATAGGCTAAAGTACGATCAATACGGGGAATTATAACTGAAAATTAGGATAAAGAAAAAAATTTTAAATACATTTTTAAAGAACACATAATAAAAAACAAAACTTTATATCGATAACACTTCTATGTAATTCTTTTGCTGCTATTGATAAATTTTTTTAATTCAATTAATTTGAGATTAGATTGAAACAAAAGTAAATAAAACTTTCAACAAAAAATAAGTAAATAGAATTTAAAATTAAATTTTTTAAGTGAAAATATATAAAATAAAATCATTATTTTTTTAAAAGGTTAAATTAAACTGTAAACTTTCTGTATGAAAGTAAAGAATTTAGAGAGATTAAATTTTTGCAATAAAAATTAAATAAAATTTCAAAAATTAAATTTGAGATTAGTTTCAAAGAATTCTTAATAAATTAGAATTTAATAAAAAAAAATTTAATTAATACTTTTTCCACTATTGTCAATAACAGCTTAATAAATATCGCTAACTTAATAAATATCGATAACACTTGCTTAGTAATCGATAATTCAAAAAATTCATAAAAATTAACTTTTGTTTTTATCAACAACCGAAAAATAATCGATAACATACATATGTATAATTCGTTTTGATTTTTTTATCGATAACAGATAAATTTTTATCGATAAATCCAAAATTTGTATCAAAACTCGCTTCTATTTAAATCGATAACAGCTAATTAATAAACGATAACTTAAAAATTATAAATCTCTTCTACTTTTATCGAATTTGACTAATTATTATTAGTCAAAAACTTTATTAAATATCGCTTCTATTTAAATTGATAACAACTAATATCAATTGATAACTTTAATTCTTTTCGATAAAATGTAAATAGTAATAGATAATTAAAAATTAAAAATCTCTTCTAAACAAATTTTCATAAAAAAACTTAAAAAATTATTAAAAAATTAATGATTTACAAATTATATAAATAGTCGTTTCCAACTTTAGCGATAATTATACAAAAATGTCAAAAAAAAATGTTGAAAGTAATATCGATAACAAATTAAAAACAATTACGAAAATTTTGTGGTGGATCTTCTCTATTTCTATTGATAACATCTAAAATTGTTTGTATTATCGATGACACAGCAAAGTTTACAAACAAAAATCTTCAATTAATTAAATCGATAACACCAACAACAATCTCTTAACGAAACTCGATAATTGTTGATATGAAAGAAAATTGAAAATAAATTAAAATTATTAGATGATTACAAAATTATAACAACTTTTTCGATAATACACAGCAATTTCTAAGATTATTAAGACTCCAACCAACGTAAATTATCGATAACATCCTTTTTCAATGTATAAAAGTTTCTCTAAAATCCATTTCAATAATTTCTCCCAATTACTCACCGTGTTCAATGGCGTTAACTCTTCTGTTGGTGATTTTGATAACTTCATCCAAGGTAACGAAAGACGTCTGCAAGGAAGCTAATTCTACCAACAATTTAACAGCACTTTGATAGTTCTTCTTCAACTTAGCCAATTGTTGACCACCGCGGGCCAAACCGGCCAATTCGTAAGTATCAGCACCATCCTGATACGATTCGAATACTGGTAAGGTAACACCAGCTACATTATCTTTCTTGGTGCGTATTTTAATTTGAGCCTTGGTAACATTTTGCAAAACAACTTGATTGAAATCACCAGTTGTAAATTTAGCTTCGGCCAAAGAGAAGGCAGCCTCTTTCATAATTTCACCCATCAAAGTTTTGGTCTACAAAAAAATAAATTAACTATTATAATCATTACACTATACACATGACACCATAATCAAATAAACCTCCCGCAACCCCCCTTTTAACAATTTTCCAAAACCCAAGACAATGCAATCATCCTTTATCAAACTTACCTCAATGATTTTGCCTAAAATCATACGGAATCGCATTTGCAAAGCATCAGCTTTTTTCTTTAATAAGCCATGACCCTTTTGTGCACCAGCTAAACGGCCCTTCATTAACATTTGGGCACTATAATAAACAATTGAAAAATTTTCATAAATTTCGTTTTTTCTTTGAACAATTTTCTTGAAATAATTTAATTAGGTGAAAAACTTACCCTCTGGAGGGGAAAATTGGTAATCTATCTTTGCCTGACATTGTTGTTTTTTAATATTTTAGAAATTTCCTTGTAGAAAAAAATATCTATTAAGTATTTTTGCTTGAAAAAGTTATTTTTTTTTCTTTTACACGCAAAAATTCGGCTGCGTACGAAGAAAATCTCTAAATGTACAGGGTCAGCTGACAATTGTCTTGTGACAAGCGTCAAATTGTATTTTTGACAATAAAAAGTAAAAGTAGGGTTGTATTTTAAAGTAGTTTTGATGTACTTGTAGAAATGGTAGAATTGTTAGATAATTGGACACCAAAGAATTTTTTTAATTAAATATTATTAAAACAAAAATGAAAAATATACATTATTTTTAAGTAAAATCAGCTAGTACAGATTCATACTAGGCGGCATGCCGCAGCGACACCCATTGTTTTTGTTGTTACCACAACAGCTGATTTAATTTTTTAAATAATTTAAGGAATAAATAATTTAAGGAGCAAATTTTCTATAGTAATTTTGTTCCTAAACGGAGCAAATTTTCTATAGAAATTTTGTTCCTAAACGGAGCAAATTTTCTATAGAAATTTTGTTCCTAAACGGAGCAAATTTTCTATAGAAATTTTGTTCCTAAACGGAGCAAATTTTCTATAGAAATTTTGTTCCTAAACGGAGCAAATTTTCTATAGAAATTTTGTTCCTAAACGGAGCAAATTTTCTATAGAAATTTTGTTCCTAAACGGAGCAAATTTTCTATAGAAATTTTGTTCCTAAACGGAGCAAATTTTCTATAGAACTTTTGTTCCTAAACGGAGCAAATTTTCTATAGAAATTTTGTTCCTAAACGGAGCAAATTTTCTATAGAAATTTTGTTCCTAGACGGAGCAAATTTTCTATAGAAATTTTGTTCCTAGACGGAGCAAATTTTCTATAGAAATTTTGTTCCTAGACGGAGCAAATTTTCTATAGAAATTTTGTTCCCAAAACGGAGCAAATTTTCTATAGAAATTCTGTTCCCAAACGAAGCAAATTTTCTGTAGAAATTTTGTTCCCAAACGAGGCAAATTTTCTACAGAAATTTGTTCCCAAACGAGGCAAATTTTCAACAGAAATTTGTTCCCAAACGAGGCAAATTTTCAACAGAAATTTGTTTCCAAACGAGGAAAATTTTCTATAGAAATTTGTTCCCTAACGAAGCAAATTTTCGATAGAAATTTTGTTCCTAAACGGTCAAATTTCTATAAAAATTTTGTTCCTAAACGAAGCAAATTTTCTATAGAAATTTTGTTCCTAAACGGAGCAAATTTCCTATAGAAATTTTTTTCCTAAACGGAGCATATTTCCTATAGAAATTTTGTTCCTAAACAGAGAAAATTTGGTCCCTAAGCGGAGTAAAGTTTCTATAGAAATTTTGTTCCTAAACGGAGCAAATTTTCTATAGAAATTTTGTTCCTAAAAGGAGCAGATTTTCTATAGAAAATTTGTTCCTAAAAATTTTCTATAGAAATTTTGTTCCTAAAAGGAGCAAATTTTCTATAGAAATTTTGTTCCTAAAAGGAGCAAATTTTCTATAGAAATTTTGTTCCTAAAAGGAGCAAATTTTCTATAGAAATTTTGTTCCTAAAAGGAGCAAATTTTCTATAGAAATTTTGTTTCTAAAAGGAGCAAATTTTCTATAGAAATTTTGTTCCTAAAAGGAGCAAATTTTCTATAGAAATTTTGTTCCTAAAAGGAGCAAATTTTCTATAGAAATTTTGTTCCTAAAAGGAGCAAATTTTCTATAGAAATTTTGTTCCTAAAAGGAGCAAATTTTCTATAGAAATTTTGTTCCTAAAAGGAGCAAATTTTCTATAGAAATTTTGTTCCTAAAAGGAGCAAATTTTCTATAGAAATTTTGTTCCTAAAAGGAGCAAATTTTCTATAGAAATTTTGTTCCTAAAAGGAGCAAATTTTCTATAGAAATTTTGTTCCTAAAAGGAGCAAATTTTCTATAGAAATTTTGTTCCTAAAAGGAGCAGATTTTCTATAGAAAATTTGTTCCTAAAAATTTTCTATAGAAATTTTGTTCCTAAAAGGAGCAAATTTTCTATAGAAATTTTGTTCCTAAAAGGAGCAAATTTTCTATAGAAATTTTGTTCCTAAAAGGAGCAAATTTTCTATAGAAATTTTGTTCCTAAAAGGAGCAAATTTTCTATAGAAATTTTGTTCCTAAAAGGAGCAAATTTTCTATAGAAATTTTGTTCCTAAAAGGAGCAAATTTTCTATAGAAATTTTGTTCCTAAAAGGAGCAAATTTTCTATAGAAATTTTGTTCCTAAAAGGAGCAAATTTTCTATAGAAATTTTGTTCCTAAAAGGAGCAAATTTTCTATAGAAATTTTGTTCCTAAAAGGAGCAAATTTTCTATAGAAATTTTGTTCCTAAAAGGAGCAAATTTTCTATAGAAATTTTGTTCCTAAAAGGAGCAAATTTTCTATAGAAATTTTGTTCCTAAAAGGAGCAAATTTTCTATAGAAATTTTGTTCCTAAAAGGAGCAAATTTTCTATAGAAATTTTGTTCCTAAAAGGAGCAAATTTTCTATAGAAATTTTGTTCCTAAAAGGAGCAAATTTTCTATAGAAATTTTGTTCCTAAAAGGAGCAAATTTTCTATAGAAATTTTGTTCCTAAAAGGAGCAAATTTTCTATAGAAATTTTGTTCCTAAAAGGAGCAAATTTTCTATAGAAATTTTGTTCCTAAAAGGAGCAAATTTTCTATAGAAATTTTGTTCCTAAAAGGAGAAAATTTTCTATAGAAATTTTGTTCCTAAAAGGAGCAAATTTTCTATAGAAATTTTGTTCCTAAAAGGAGCAAATTTTCTATAGAAATTTTGTTCCTAAAAGGAGCAAATTTTCTATAGAAATTTTGTTCCTAAAAGGAGCAAATTTTGTTCCTAAAAGGAGCAAATTTTGTTCCTAAAAGGAGCAAATTTTCTATAGAAATTTTGTTCCTAAAAGGAGCAAATTTTCTATAGAAATTTTGTTCCTAAAAGGAGCAAATTTTCTATAGAAATTTTGTTCCTAAAAGGAGCAAATTTTCTATAGAAATTTTGTTCCTAAAAGGAGCAAATTTTCTATAGAAATTTTGTTCTTAAAAGGAGCAAATTTTCTATAGAAATTTTGTTCCTAAAAGGAGCAAATTTTCTATAGAAATTTTGTTCCTAAAAGGAGCAAATTTTCTATAGAAATTTTGTTCCTAAAAGGAGCAAATTTTCTATAGAAATTTTGTTCCTAAAAGGAGCAAATTTTCTATAGAAATTTTGTTCCTAAAAGGAGCAAATTTTCTATAGAAATTTTGTTCCTAAAAGGAGCAAATTTTCTATAGAAATTTTGTTCCTAAAAGGAGCAAATTTTCTATAGAAATTTTGTTCCTAAAAGGAGCAAATTTTCTATAGAAATTTTGTTCCTAAAAGGAGCAAATTTTCTATAGAAATTTTGTTCCTAAAAGGAGCAAATTTTCTATAGAAATTTTGTTCCTAAAAGGAGCAAATTTTCTATAGAAATTTTGTTCCTAAAAGGAGCAAATTTTCTATAGAAATTTTGTTCCTAAAAGGAGAAAATTTTCTATAGAAATTTTGTTCCTAAAAGGAGAAAATTTTCTATAGAAATTTTGTTCCTAAAAGGAGAAAATTTTCTATAGAAATTTTGTTCCTAAAAGGAGCAAATTTTCTATAGAAATTTTGTTCCTAAAAGGAGCAAATTTTCTATAGAAATTTTGTTCCTAAAAGGAGCAAATTTCCTATAGAAATTTTGTTCCTAAAAGGAGCAAATTTCCTATAGAAATTTTGTTCCTAAAAGGAGCAAATTTCCTATAGAAATTTTGTTCCTAAAAGGAGCAAATTTTGTTCCTAAAAGGAGCAAATTTTGTTCCTAAAAGGAGCAAATTTTCTATAGAAATTTTGTTCCTAAAAGGAGCAAATTTTCTATAGAAATTTTGTTCCTAAAAGGAGCAAATTTTCTATAGAAATTTTGTTCCTAAAAGGAGCAAATTTTCTATAGAAATTTTGTTCCTAAAAGGAGCAAATTTTCTATAGAAATTTTGTTCCTAAAAGGAGCAAATTTTCTATAGAAATTTTGTTCCTAAAAGGAGCAAATTTTCTATAGAAATTTTGTTCCTAAAAGGAGCAAATTTTCTATAGAAATTTTGTTCCTAAAAGGAGCAAATTTTCTATAGAAATTTTGTTCCTAAAAGGAGCAAATTTTCTATAGAAATTTTGTTCCTAAAAGGAGCAAATTTTCTATAGAAATTTTGTTCCTAAAAGGAGCAAATTTTCTATAGAAATTTTGTTCCTAAAAGGAGCAAATTTTCTATAGAAATTTTGTTCCTAAAAGGAGCAAATTTTCTATAGAAATTTTGTTCCTAAAAGGAGCAAATTTTCTATAGAAATTTTGTTCCTAAAAGGAGCAAATTTTCTATAGAAATTTTGTTCCTAAAAGGAGCAAATTTTCTATAGAAATTTTGTTCCTAAAAGGAGCAAATTTTCTATAGAAATTTTGTTCCTAAAAGGAGAAAATTTTCTATAGAAATTTTGTTCCTAAAAGGAGAAAATTTTCTATAGAAATTTTGTTCCTAAAAGGAGCAAATTTTCTATAGAAATTTTGTTCCTAAAAGGAGCAAGTTTTCTATAGAAATTTTGTTCCTAAAAGGAGCAAATTTTCTATAGAAATTTTGTTCCTAAACGGAGCAAATTTTCTATAGAAATTTTGTTCCTAAACGGAGCAAATTTTCTATAGAAATTTTGTTCCTAAACGGAGCAAATTTTCTATAGAAATTTTGTTCCTAAAGGGAGCAAATTTTCTATAGAAATTTTGTTTCTAAACGGAGCAAATTTTTTTAGAAATTTTGTTGGTTTAGCTTATATTTAGTGTTATTTTAGCTTTTATCCTGGGTCTTTATTTAGTCGATTTTAGCTTTAATCTTGGGTCTTTATATAGTCTTCCTTTAGCTTCAATTGTCGGTCTTGGAATAATCTTAGATTAACCTTAATCGTGTGTCTTTATTTAGCCTAATTTGTGCTTTCAGCTTTAATCATTAATTTGTTTAGTATTAGTTTAGTTTATTCTTGGACCTAAATTTAGTGGTAGATTATCATATTTTTAGTTTATTTAATAACAATTTTAATATATTTTTAAAGTTTTTCATTTTTGTGTTTATAATTGCTCTGCTTCTGAAATTGATTTTTGATATCACAGAAAAAAAGTTGAAGGATTATATGTAAATACATTTAATAAAACATACCATAAAAATCTATTTACATACATAGACTTTTATTAGTTTTTTTTTTATAAAATCTCATTAAACACGTTCCAAAATCAAAACATTTTAATAAAGACGAACATTATTAAATTAAAACATAATAATGAAGATAACGGGAATAAAAGGGAAAGAGCTAGTAAACACAAAGTTTTATTCGTTAGTAACTATAATTTATGCTCTTTTAACTTACTCACCATAATAAATAAAAATAAAGTATACGCTCCGAGGTTTTTAAAGAAAACAGTTAAGTATAAAAGAGTGACGGGAAATAAAGTAAACAAAAGTGAAGAGTATTAAAAATATGCTTTGATTTTAGTAGACAGAAATTTGTAAGTAAAATTTCAAGTTCGATTGAAAAGGGGCTTGGTTGGCTGGCTAAAGATTTTATATACATATATGAAGTACCATTGTATATATATATATGTTTGTTTATACAAATTTTATATATGTGTTGGTACTATTATGTATACCTATTTCATGCCAAATACACGCTTTTATCCATATCAACATTAAAGCAACAGTTGGCCTTAACAGGTCATGTATTGAACACAAAGCAAAAAAAAAAAGGACAAAAAAATCAAATTGAAAGGGAAATGACTTTTCAACACCCTGTCATTCTCCTTTTTTAACTGCTAAGCTTCTTAGCATTAACTTCAAGGTTATGTGTTAAATGAAAATTTATATTGAATTATTAATTAAAGTTTATATTAAATTATAAATTTAATTTAATAGGTATAAATTTGTTTTTTAATTTTAGTTTATTTTTATTTTCAATTTATTTAAATAAAACTTTTTAAAAAACATAAAAAAGTTGTCTTTGTTTTTTTTTATTATTATTACGAAGTAGGTTAACATTATTTTTTTTTTCAGTTTTTACACTTAAAACACCAACAAAATAATGTAAAACACTTGACACTTAAAAACGACCACTTCAGAAATTCATTTGAAATATGAAAAATATGATAGAATTATATAGCACAGCCTGCCTTCTCCACCCCTTTAATAAATTACTGGATGCTATTTAATAATAATGGAGTTCTTGTTTTATTGCCGTTGTTGTAAAAATTCCTACAACAGCTATAGCAAAAACAATGGTAATGCCATAAAGTACAACAAATTGAAAAGTCAACTGAAGAAGAAAAAACACAAAAAAAAATCACTTTATCAAATTCTCACAATACCATAATAATTCCTCCCTCTCCATTAAGGCTTACTAAACAGGCACACATACACTAACACATATCACTGTCAGGTTGTCAGTCCGTCACACACTATGTATAGGAAAAATTTTTAAAATGTCCTAAAAGGAAATGTAGGAAAAAGTCCTAAATTTCTATAGCAAATTTGTTAGGATTAGGAGCCAAATTTATATAAAAAATTTGCTGAGATTAGGAGCCAAATTTTTATAGAGCATTTGCTGCTACTAGAAGACAAGTTTCATAAAGTTGTAACAAAATTTCTATAGAAAATTTATTAGAATTAGGAGATAAATTGCTATAAAAATTGTTCTGCGATTAGGAGTCAAATTTATATAAACAATTTGTAGCTATTAGGAGCCCAATTTATTTAAACATTTTGTTGCTATTAGGAACCAAATTCATATAAACAATTTGTTGCTATTAGTAGCCAATTTATACTGAAAATTTAGTCTGATTAAGTCTCAAGTTTCAATAGAAAATTTGCTGCGATTAGAAGAAAAATTTCTACAGAAAATTTTTTGCTAATAAGAACCAAATTTATATAAAAAAATCTGTTGAAAATTTGTTACGTTTAGTAAAAAATTTAAGCCAACGATTAAAGCTAAAATTGGACTATATAAAGACCTACGATTAAAGCTAATATTTGACTATATTAAAACTTACGATTAATGCTAAAATTAGACTATATAACGATCTACAATTAAAGCTAAAATTGGACTATATAAAGACCTATGATTAAAGCTAAAATTTGACTATATTAAAACTTACGATTAATGCTAAAATTAGACTATATACTAAGATCTACAATTAAAGCTAAAATTGCACTATATAAAGACCTATGATTAAAGCTAAAATTTGACTATATTAAAACTTACGATTAATGCTAAAATTAGACTATATACTATGATCTACAATTAAAGCTAAAATTGGACTATATAAAGACCTATGATGAAAGCTAAAATTTAACTATATTATAATCTACGATTGATGCTAAAATTAGACTATATAAAACCTACAATTAAAGCTAAAATTGAATGATATAGAGCCCTGCAAATGCAGCTAAAATTGGACTTTATAAAGACCTACAATTTAAGCTACATAAACATTGTATCGATACCTGCAATTGGGACTATACTATACATTTTAGATCTTTTAATATTATTATTAAATTCTTACATTATTATTTTGTTTCATTTTTCCTACTGGTTACTATTGCTGGCACATGCTCAACACAATTTCATTATTCGTTAATAGTAAAAAGCAGCCAGCCAGAAGTCAGGCAGCCATCTATCCAGTATCAAAAGAATCTCTATGATAAAAAGAATTTTCAATATACTTTTCATTTCATTTAGTTTAGTGTACTAACAAAATTCAAACGGAACGGTTGGGTAAAAGAAATAGAAAGCGTTTTACATAATAAATCATATTAAATAACGGGGATTAATTACAAATAAATTGATATAAAAAAAATTTATAATAAAAACTATAAAAATTAAATAAAATTTATATAAAAAATTAAGATTTATAAATATTATAAAAAAAAAAACTTAAAATAAACTTAACGACTCTTTAAGTAAGTTTTACTCTACTCAAGTGTTTATTAAATTCAATTTATTTGTAAGAAATTTTATGCTTTAACTACTTTCAACTATAATCGCTTATCACCCTCAAGAATAATCATCATCTGCATCTCCCTTTGTACTTATTTTATATATTACTTATTCTTATGTATATTTGTAAGTTGATGGTAAAGTTGGGAGTAAACTTGGGGGTAAACATCATCATAAAATGTAAATGGTTTTAAAATGAAGATTATGTTATTGAGATTTTAAGTACCTACTATGATAAAATTCTCTTAGCAATATTGTTGTAGTAATTGTTTTTTAATAGATTTTCTTTTTAAGTAAGAGGACTTTATTTATGAAAACCTCTTAAGTACTTCAGGTGATTAATTGAAGAATAAAGGATTAAAATACTATTTAAATAAGTAAAAATAAAATGAGAAGAGATTTGTTGACATTCTCAGGTTGGAAAAAATGTAAAAATTGTTTTGAATTAAGGATTTTTCTATAAATTATAAAATTAAATATTTAAAAAATATACTTTTATATAAATCTTTGTAAAATTTTAATCACTTAAATTAATATTTTTTAATAAATAAAACAGAAATTTAATTTAATTAATTTATATTTACAAAAAACTAAGGATTATTATTTTATATACTTCTTAAAAAAGTAAGTTCTTTTTTATTTAGACACGTTTAGTTTAGTTATTTAATAAATAAAAAGGAATTTTAATGAACAAACATTTAGGTTAGATTTTTATTTTCTCTAAAAATTCTTCTTAAATCATTCTTAAATTAAACGATATCTCTTTTAGGTTAAAGAAATATAAAATTTAATAAAATTTTAATTAAAAAAATAATGGTTTTAAAATGTTGTTTAAAAAATTTTTTAGGCTACATTCTCGAGGTTGGAATTTTTAGGAGCACAATTTGTATAGAAAATTTGCTCGATTTAGGGACAAAATTTCTATAGAAAATTTCCTGCACTTTGGAGCTAAATTTCTGTAGAAATTTTTCTGCAATTTGCAGACAAATTTCTATAAAAAATTTCCTGCAATTTGCCGACAAATTTCTATAGAAAATTTCCCGCAATTTGTCGACAAATTTCTATAAAAAATTTCCCGCAATTTTCAGACAAATTTCTGTAGAAAATTTCCCGCAATTTGGAGACAAATTTCTATAGAAAATTCCCTGCAATTTGCAGACAAATTTCTATAGAAAATTTCCTGCAATTTGCAGACAAATTTCTATAGAAAATTTCCTGTAATTTGCAGACAAATTTCTATAGAAAATTTCCTGTAATTTGCAGACAAATTTCTATAGAAAATTTCCTGCAATTTGCAGACAAATTTCTATAGTAAATTTCCTGCAATTTGCAGACTAATTTCTATAGAAAATTTGCTGCAATTTGCAGACTAATTTCTATAGAAAATTTGCTGCAATTTGGAGCCAAATTTCTATAGAAAATTTGCTGCAATTTGGAGCCAAATTTCTATAGAAAATTTGCTGCAATTTGGAGCCAAATTTCTATAGAAAATTTACTGCAATTTGGAGCCAAATTTCTATAGAAAATTTACTGCAATTTGGAGCCAAATTTCTATAGAAAATTTACTGCAATTTGGAGCCAAATTTCTATAGAAAATTTGCTGCAATTTGGAGCCAAATTTCTATAGAAAATTTGCTGCAATTTGGAGCCAAATTTCTATAGAAAATTTGCTGCAATTTGGAGCCAAATTTCTATAGAAAATTTGCTGCAATTTGGAGCCAAATTTCTATAGAAAATTTGCTGCAATTTGGAGCCAAATTTCTATAGAAAATTTCCTGCAATTTGCAGACAAATTTCTATAGAAAATTTCCTGCAATTTGCAGACAAATTTCTATAGAAAATTTCCTGCAATTTGCAGACAAATTTCTATAGAAAATTTCCTGCAATTTGCAGACAAATTTCTATAGAAAATTTCCTGCAATTTGCAGACAAATTTCTATAGAAAATTTCCTGCAATTTGCAGACAAATTTCTATAGAAAATTTCCTGCAATTTGCAGACAAATTTCTATAGAAAATTTCCTGCAATTTGCAGACAAATTTCTATAGAAAATTTCCTGCAATTTGCAGACAAATTTCTATAGAAAATTTCCTGCAATTTGCAGACAAATTTCTATAGAAAATTTCCTGCAATTTGCAGACAAATTTCTATAGAAAATTTCCTGCAATTTGCAGACAAATTTCTATAGAAAATTTCCTGCAATTTGCAGACAAATTTCTATAGAAAATATGCTGCAATTTGGAGCCAAATTTCTATAGAAAATTTGCTGCAATTTGGAGCCAAATTTCTATAGAAAATTTGCTGCAATTTGGAGCCAAATTTCTATAGAAAATTTGCTGCAATTTGGAGCCAAATTTCTATAGAAAATTTGCTGCAATTTGGAGCCAAATTTCTATAGAAAATTTGCTGCAATTTGGAGCCAAATTTCTATAGAAAATTTGCTGCAATTTGGAGCCAAATTTCTATAGAAAATTTGCTGCAATTTGGAGCCAAATTTCTATAGAAAATTTGCTGCAATTTGGAGCCAAATTTCTATAGAAAATTTGCTGCAATTTGGAGCCAAATTTCTATAGAAAATTTCCTGTAATTTGGAGCCAAATTTCTATAGAAAATTTGCTGCAATTTGGAGCCAAATTTCTATAGAAAATTTGCTGCAATTTGGAGCCAAATTTGTATAGAAAATTTCCTACAATTTGGAGTCAAATTTCTATAGAAAATTTGCTGCAATTTGGAGCCAAATTTCTATAGAAAATTTCCTACAATTTGGAGTCAAATTTCTATAGAAAATTTCCTACAATTTGGAGTCATATTTCTATAGAAAATTTGCTGCAATTTGGAGCCAAATTTCTATAGAAAATTTCCTACAATTTGGAGCCAAATTTCTATAGAAAATTTCCTACAATTTGGAGCCAAATTTCTATAGAAAATTTCCTACAATTTGGAGCCAAATTTCTATAGAAAATTTCCTACAATTTGGAGCCAAATTTCTATAGAAAATTCCCTACAATTTGGAGCCAAATTTCTATAGAAAATTTCCTACAATTTGGAGCCAAATTTCTATAGAAAATTTCCTACAATTTGGAGCCAAATTTCTATAGAAAATTTCCTACAATTTGGAGCCAAATTTCTATAGAAAATTTCCTACAATTTGGAGCCAAATTTCTATAGAAAATTTGCTGCAATTTGGAGCCAAATTTCTATAGAAAATTTCCTACTATTTGAAACCAAATTTCTGTAGAAAATTTCCTACTATTTGGAGCCAAATTTCTGTAGAAAATTTCCTACTATTTGGAGCCAAATTTCTGTAGAAAATTTCCTGCAATTTGCAGACAAATTTCTATAGAAAATTTCCTGCAATTTGCAAACAAATTTCTATAGAAAATTTCCTGCAATTTGCAGACAAATTTCTATAGAAAATTTCCTGCAATTTGCAGACAAATTTCTATAGAAAATTTCCTGCAATTTGCAGACAAATTTCTATAGAAAATTTCCTGCAATTTGCAGACAAATTTCTATAGAAAATTTCCTGCAATTTGCAGACAAATTTCTATAGAAAATTTCCTGCAATTTGCAGACAAATTTCTATAGAAAATATGCTGCAATTTGGAGCCAAATTTCTATAGAAAATTTGCTGCAATTTGGAGCCAAATTTCTATAGAAAATTTGCTGCAATTTGGAGCCAAATTTCTATAGAAAATTTGCTGCAATTTGGAACCAAATTTCTATAGAAAATTTGCTGCAATTTGGAGCCAAATTTCTATAGAAAATTTGCTGCAATTTGGAGCCAAATTTCTATAGAAAATTTGCTGCAATTTGGAGCCAAATTTCTATAGAAAATTTGCTGCAATTTGGAGCCAAATTTCTATAGAAAATTTGCTGCAATTTGGAGCCAAATTTCTATAGAAAATTTGCTGCAATTTGGAGCCAAATTTCTATAGAAAATTTGCTGCAATTTGGAGCCAAATTTCTATAGAAAATTTGCTGCAATTTGGAGCCAAATTTCTATAGAAAATTTGCTGCAATTTGGAGCCAAATTTCTATAGAAAATTTGCTGCAATTTGGAGCCAAATTTCTATAGAAAATTTGCTGCAATTTGGAGCCAAATTTCTATAGAAAATTTGCTGCAATTTGGAGCCAAATTTCTATAGAAAATTTCCTGTAATTTGGAGCCAAATTTCTATAGAAAATTTGCTGCAATTTGGAGCCAAATTTCTATAGAAAATTTGCTGCAATTTGGAGCCAAATTTGTATAGAAAATTTCCTACAATTTGGAGTCAAATTTCTATAGAAAATTTGCTGCAATTTGGAGCCAAATTTCTATAGAAAATTTCCTACAATTTGGAGTCAAATTTCTATAGAAAATTTCCTACAATTTGGAGTCATATTTCTATAGAAAATTTGCTGCAATTTGGAGCCAAATTTCTATAGAAAATTTCCTACAATTTGGAGCCAAATTTCTATAGAAAATTTCCTACAATTTGGAGCCAAATTTCTATAGAAAATTTCCTACAATTTGGAGCCAAATTTCTATAGAAAATTTCCTACAATTTGGAGCCAAATTTCTATAGAAAATTCCCTACAATTTGGAGCCAAATTTCTATAGAAAATTTCCTACAATTTGGAGCCAAATTTCTATAGAAAATTTCCTACAATTTGGAGCCAAATTTCTATAGAAAATTTCCTACAATTTGGAGCCAAATTTCTATAGAAAATTTCCTACAATTTGGAGCCAAATTTCTATAGAAAATTTGCTGCAATTTGGAGCCAAATTTCTATAGAAAATTTCCTACTATTTGAAACCAAATTTCTGTAGAAAATTTCCTACTATTTGGAGCCAAATTTCTGTAGAAAATTTCCTACTATTTGGAGCCAAATTTCTGTAGAAAATTTCCTGCAATTTGCAGACAAATTTCTATAGAAAATTTCCTGCAATTTGCAAACAAATTTCTATAGAAAATTTCCTGCAATTTGCAGACAAATTTCTATAGAAAATTTCCTGCAATTTGCAGACAAATTTCTATAGAAAATTTCCTGCAATTTGCAGACAAATTTCTATAGAAAATTTCCTGCAATTTGCAGACAAATTTCTATAGAAAATTTCCTGCAATTTGCAGACAAATTTCTATAGAAAATTTCCTGCAATTTGCAGACAAATTTCTATAGAAAATATGCTGCAATTTGGAGCCAAATTTCTATAGAAAATTTGCTGCAATTTGGAGCCAAATTTCTATAGAAAATTTGCTGCAATTTGGAGCCAAATTTCTATAGAAAATTTGCTGCAATTTGGAACCAAATTTCTATAGAAAATTTGCTGCAATTTGGAGCCAAATTTCTATAGAAAATTTGCTGCAATTTGGAGCCAAATTTCTATAGAAAATTTGCTGCAATTTGGAGCCAAATTTCTATAGAAAATTTGCTGCAATTTGGAGCCAAATTTCTATAGAAAATTTGCTGCAATTTGGAGCCAAATTTCTATAGAAAATTTGCTGCAATTTGGAGCCAAATTTCTATAGAAAATTTGCTGCAATTTGGAGCCAAATTTCTATAGAAAATTTGCTGCAATTTGGAGCCAAATTTCTATAGAAAATTTGCTGCAATTTGGAGCCAAATTTCTATAGAAAATTTCCTACAATTTGGAGTCAAATTTCTATAGAAAATTTGCTGCAATTTGGAGCCAAATTTCTATAGAAAATTTCCTACAATTTGGAGTCAAATTTCTATAGAAAATTTGCTGCAATTTGGAGCCAAATTTCTATAGAAAATTTCCTACAATTTGGAGTCAAATTTCTATAGAAAATTTCCTACAATTTGGAGTCAAATTTCTATAGAAAATTTGCTGCAATTTGGAGCCAAATTTCTATAGAAAATTTCCTACAATTTGGAGCCAAATTTCTATAGAAAATTTCCTACAATTTGGAGCCAAATTTCTATAGAAAATTTCCTACAATTTGGAGCCAAATTTCTATAGAAAATTTCCTACAATTTGGAGCCAAATTTCTATAGAAAATTCCCTACAATTTGGAGCCAAATTTCTATAGAAAATTTCCTACAATTTGGAGCCAAATTTCTATAGAAAATTTCCTACAATTTGGAGCCAAATTTCTATAGAAAATTTCCTACAATTTGGAGCCAAATTTCTATAGAAAATTTGCTGCAATTTGGAGCCAAATTTCTATAGAAAATTTGCTGTAATTTGGAGCCAAATTTCTATAGAAAATTTGCTGCAATTTGGAGCCAAATTTCTATAGAAAATTTGCTGCAATTTGGAGCCAAATTTGTATAGAAAATTTCCTACAATTTGGAGTCAAATTTCTATAGAAAATTTGCTGCAATTTGGAGCCAAATTTCTATAGAAAATTTCCTACAATTTGGAGTCAAATTTCTATAGAAAATTTCCTACAATTTGGAGTCAAATTTCTATAGAAAATTTGCTGCAATTTGGAGCCAAATTTCTATAGAAAATTTCCTACAATTTGGAGCCAAATTTCTATAGAAAATTTCCTACAATTTGGAGCCAAATTTCTATAGAAAATTTCCTACAATTTGGAGCCAAATTTCTATAGAAAATTTCCTACAATTTGGAGCCAAATTTCTATAGAAAATTCCCTACAATTTGGAGCCAAATTTCTATAGAAAATTTCCTACAATTTGGAGCCAAATTTCTATAGAAAATTTCCTACAATTTGGAGCAAAATTTCTATAGAAAATTTCCTACAATTTGGAGCCAAATTTCTATAGAAAATTTGCTGCAATTTGGAGCCAAATTTCTATAGAAAATTTCCTACAATTTGCAGACAAATTTCTATAGAAAATTTGCTGCAATTTGGAGCCAAATTTCTATAGAAAATTTGCTGCAATTTGGAGCCAAATTTCTATAGAAAATTTGCTGCAATTTGGAGCCAAATTTCTATAGAAAATTTGCTGCAATTTGGAGCCAAATTTCTATAGAAAATTTGCTGCAATTTGGAGCCAAATTTCTATAGAAAATTTGCTGCAATTTGGAGCCAAATTTCTATAGAAAATTTGCTGCAATTTGGAGCCAAATTTCTATAGAAAATTTCCTACAATTTGAAACCAAATTTCTGTAGAAAATTTCCTACTATTTGGAGCCAAATTTCTGTAGAAAATTTCCTACTATTTGGAGCCAAATTTCTGTAGAAAATTTGCTGCAATTTGGAGCCAAATTTCTATAGAAAATTTGCTGCAATTTGGAGCCAAATTTCTATAGAAAATTTCCTACAATTTGGAGCCAAATTTCTATAGAAAATTTGCTGCAATTTGGAGCCAAATTTCTATAGAAAATTTGCTGCAATTTGGAGCCAAATTTCTATAGAAAATTTGCTGCAATTTGGAGCCAAATTTCTATAGAAAATTTCCTACAATTTGGAGTCAAATTTCTATAGAAAATTTCCTACAATTTGGAGTCAAATTTCTATAGAAAATTTGCTGCAATTTGGAGCCAAATTTCTATAGAAAATTTCCTACAATTTGGAGTCAAATTTCTATAGAAAATTTGCTGCAATTTGGAGCCAAATTTCTATAGAAAATTTCCTACAATTTGGAGTCAAATTTCTATAGAAAATTTCCTACAATTTGGAGTCAAATTTCTATAGAAAATTTGCTGCAATTTGGAGCCAAATTTCTATAGAAAATTTCCTACAATTTGGAGCCAAATTTCTATAGAAAATTTCCTACAATTTGGAGCCAAATTTCTATAGAAAATTTCCTACAATTTGGAGCCAAATTTCTATAGAAAATTTCCTACAATTTGGAGCCAAATTTCTATAGAAAATTCCCTACAATTTGGAGCCAAATTTCTATAGAAAATTTCCTACAATTTGGAGCCAAATTTCTATAGAAAATTTCCTACAATTTGGAGCCAAATTTCTATAGAAAATTTCCTACAATTTGGAGCCAAATTTCTATAGAAAATTTGCTGCAATTTGGAGCCAAATTTCTATAGAAAATTTCCTACTATTTGAAACCAAATTTCTGTAGAAAATTTCCTACTATTTGGAGCCAAATTTCTGTAGAAAATTTCCTACTATTTGGAGCCAAATTTCTGTAGAAAATTTGCTGCAATTTGGAGCCAAATTTCTATAGAAAATTTGCTGCAATTTGGAGCCAAATTTCTATAGAAAATTTCCTACTATTTGGAGCCAAATTTCTGTAGAAAATTTCCTACAATTTGGAGCCAAATTTCTATAGAAAATTTGCTGCAATTTGGAGCCAAATTTCTATAGAAAATTTGCTGCAATTTGGAGCCAAATTTCTATAGAAAATTTGCTGCAATTTGGAGCCAAATTTCTATAGAAAATTTGCTGCAATTTGGCGCCAAATTTCTGTAGAAAATTTCCTACAATTTGGAGCCAAATTTCTATAGAAAATTTCCTACAATTTGGAGTCAAATTTCTATAGAAAATTTCCTACAATTTGGAGCCAAATTTCTATAGAAAATTTCCTACAATTTGGAGCCAAATTTCTATAGAAAATTTCCTACAATTTGGAGTCAAATTTCTATAGAAAATTTCCTACAATTTGGAGCCAAATTTCTATAGAAAATTTCCTACAATTTGGAGCCAAATTTCTATAGAAAATTCCCTACAATTTGGAGCCAAATTTCTATAGAAAATTTCCTACAATTGGGAGCCAAATTTCTATAGAAAATTTCCTACAATTTGGAGCCAAATTTCTATAGAAAATTTCCTACAATTTGGAGCCAAATTTCTATAGAAAATTTGCTGCAATTTGGAGCCAAATTTCTATAGAAAATTTCCTACTATTTGAAACCAAATTTCTGTAGAAAATTTCCTACTATTTGGAGCCAAATTTCTGTAGAAAATTTCCTACTATTTGGAGCCAAATTTCTGTAGAAAATTTGCTGCAATTTGGAGCCAAATTTCTATAGAAAATTTGCTGCAATTTGGAGCCAAATTTCTATAGAAAATTTCCTACAATTTGGAGCCAAATTTCTATAGAAAATTTGCTGCAATTTGGAGCCAAATTTCTATAGAAAATTTGCTGCAATTTGGAGCCAAATTTCTATAGAAAATTTGCTGCAATTTGGAGCCAAATTTCTATAGAAAATTTCCTACAATTTGGAGTCAAATTTCTATAGAAAATTTCCTACAATTTGGAGTCAAATTTCTATAGAAAATTTGCTGCAATTTGGAGCCAAATTTCTATAGAAAATTTCCTACAATTTGGAGTCAAATTTCTATAGAAAATTTGCTGCAATTTGGAGCCAAATTTCTATAGAAAATTTCCTACAATTTGGAGTCAAATTTCTATAGAAAATTTCCTACAATTTGGAGTCAAATTTCTATAGAAAATTTGCTGCAATTTGGAGCCAAATTTCTATAGAAAATTTCCTACAATTTGGAGCCAAATTTCTATAGAAAATTTCCTACAATTTGGAGCCAAATTTCTATAGAAAATTTCCTACAATTTGGAGCCAAATTTCTATAGAAAATTTCCTACAATTTGGAGCCAAATTTCTATAGAAAATTCCCTACAATTTGGAGCCAAATTTCTATAGAAAATTTCCTACAATTTGGAGCCAAATTTCTGTAGAAAATTTCCTACAATTTGGAGCCAAATTTCTATAGAAAATTTCCTACAATTTGGAGCCAAATTTCTATAGAAAATTTGCTGCAATTTGGAGCCAAATTTCTATAGAAAATTTCCTACTATTTGAAACCAAATTTCTGTAGAAAATTTCCTACTATTTGGAGCCAAATTTCTGTAGAAAATTTCCTACTATTTGGAGCCAAATTTCTGTAGAAAATTTGCTGCAATTTGGAGCCAAATTTCTATAGAAAATTTGCTGCAATTTGGAGCCAAATTTCTATAGAAAATTTCCTACTATTTGGAGCCAAATTTCTGTAGAAAATTTCCTACAATTTGGAGCCAAATTTCTATAGAAAATTTGCTGCAATTTGGAGCCAAGTTTCTATAGAAAATTTGCTGCAATTTGGAGCCAAATTTCTATAGAAAATTTGCTGCAATTTGGAGCCAAATTTCTATAGAAAATTTGCTGCAATTTGGCGCCAAATTTCTGTAGAAAATTTCCTACAATTTGGAGCCAAATTTCTATAGAAAATTTCCTACAATTTGGAGTCAAATTTCTATAGAAAATTTCCTACAATTTGGAGCCAAATTTCTATAGAAAATTTCCTACAATTTGGAGCCAAATTTCTATAGAAAATTTCCTACAATTTGGAGTCAAATTTCTATAGAAAATTTCCTACAATTTGGAGCCAAATTTCTATAGAAAATTTCCTACAATTTGGAGCCAAATTTCTATAGAAAATTCCCTACAATTTGGAGCCAAATTTCTATAGAAAATTTCCTACAATTGGGAGCCAAATTTCTATAGAAAATTTCCTACAATTTGGAGCCAAATTTCTATAGAAAATTTCCTACAATTTGGAGCCAAATTTCTATAGAAAATTTGCTGCAATTTGGAGCCAAATTTCTATAGAAAATTTCCTACTATTTGAAACCAAATTTCTGTAGAAAATTTCCTACTATTTGGAGCCAAATTTCTGTAGAAAATTTCCTACTATTTGGAGCCAAATTTCTGTAGAAAATTTCCTACTATTTGGAGTCAAATTTCTGTAGAAAATTTATTACTGTTTGGAGCCAAACTTCTGTAGAAAATTTTCTGCAATTTGGAGCCAAATTTCTATAGAAAATTTGCTTTGTTTATCTTAAAACAGTTAATATTATTTTAATAAATTAAAGTATAGTAAAACAAAGAATTAATCACATTTTTGAAAAATTATTTTTAATTTAAAATATGTATAGGTCAGATGTTTATTTTCTTTTTAATTAAAAAAAGTTTTCATAATTTTACAAACTTTCAATATATTTTAAATAGATTTAAGTTTAAAAGTTTTAAGTTTAACAAAAAACCTAAAAAAAAACGAAAAAATAAATAAAATTTTTGAAAAATTTACTTTAGATTATACAAATTTTAGATTTAAGATAAAGGAATGTTTTCTTTTTTAATTTAATAATATTATTTTTAATAATAGCAAACAATTGTTAATATTTTTAGGAAATTATTTTTAGTTTAACAAATTTTGAGGTTAATGTTTTTTTTTCATTAAAATTTTTTGCTATTTTGTTAATTTTCAAAACTGTAATCTTGTTTTAGTTATTTTAAATTAAAGGAATGATTCTTACATAGATTAATAAGTAGATATTTATGTGAAAAAACGGATTCAATTGTCAAAAACCTAATAATTTGTTTTTGTGTTTTTTTTTTTTTTTAATTCAGTTCGAAGTACTTCTAGTTTTATTCTTTGGATTCTTCTTTCGAATTATTTATATTATTTTTAAAAAGACTTAAAAATTATGAAAGTTTTTAGAAAATAATTTTCAATTTAAAAAAGTTTTAGTATTTTATTTTAGTGTTTTATTTTCCATAAAAGTAGTTAATATTTTGCTAATTTTAAAACTTGAAATATTGTGTGTTAATAATTTTAAGTTAAAGGTTCTTCTTTTGTATTATTTTTAATAAAACCCAAAAATTATTAAAATTTTTAGAACATAGTATTTAGTTCTAAAATATTTGATGTTAGTGTTTTATGTTCTATAAAAGAAATTTGTATTTTGTTAATTTTAAAAATTTATATGGTATTTGAAAAAATATTAATATTCTTGGACAATAATTTTTAGTTTAAAAAATGTAGGTTAGTGCTGTATTTTCTGTAAATTTTTGTTTATATTTTGTTTCTTTTTAAAAACTTTTTTATAGATTAGTAAAAAAAATATTTAAAATAAAATCTTATTTTTAAATAAAACCCTAAATAATTTAAATAAAAAACTTAAATAATTTTAAGGCTTATTTTACTTTATATAAAACTTGCCAGCATTATGTTAATATTAATAACTTTAATAGTTTTAAAATACGTTTAATTTTCATTTCAATAGTTAACTTTTCCAAAACCGAATAATCTTCTTTTTTTTAGATAATTTTAAAAACATTTAATAAAATCCAATTAATAAATTGTTTTTCTGTTAAACCAATTACCGCAGCATCAATACATATTATAATTTATATTTTAATATGCCATTTTTTGTGTTTTATGGTGAATAGCGACCATTTTAATTAATTGTGAATTATTGCTATAATGCCAAAATACAATTAACGGTTTGTTTGTAAACAAGTGATTAAAGAATAGTGTGGCCAGATGGTATGATTTAAAAAAAATTTTAGATTTTTGTTTTTAAGTGGTAATTGTTGGTTTACATGAAAAATATAATTACGCCTTTATTCACAATAAAATTTTAATTTATTAAAGATTTATAATTACAATTTCATATAAAATTTGTTTTAGAAACGTTTAATAATTTTAAAATTTTCTATGGTTAAAGCATTTAAGATTTCGATATGTTTACTACATTTAATGATTTAAATCATTTTTTGCTATTTTTTAAATAAAATCACCAAATTTTTTAGTTTTTTTTATGTCAAAATTAAATTTGTTAATTTCCATGAATAAAATTAAATTTATAAGAAGATTTTAAAGCAAAAACAACATTTTAATAACAATAATTTAATGATTTAGAAGGTTAAATAATTTAATAACTCTTTTTTTTAATAAAAAAAAGCGAAAATAAATCACTTAAATTATTTGTAAAAATTTGGCGATTATCTTTTTTTAAACATCTGGCAATCCTAAGTACCAGAGAAAAGAACACAATAATAAAGTAAGATATAGATAGATATAGTCGGTCAAGCCCGACCATATTATACCCCACACTATTATGTATGTCCATCAAAATTCGTGTAGGGGTCTTATATTAGACATGTGGACTGATACCTTTACTAAGTGTAAAATAAAATATACGAATACATAATATTAATATGACTCCCAAAAGTCACTATGATTTCTATTTACATAAAACTTATTTGAATATAAACTTGTTAGTAACATGTGTATGTGATTTATGCACGTTAAAGTGATTTTAGGAATAAGGTTTTATATAGGAGCTATGGCCAATTATGGATTGATTTTCATGAAATTGTATACCCCACAAATTTCTTCCTTGCAAACTTCCTTACATTACATTAAAATATTGCTATATTTTATGATCGTTAAACCCCTATTCCGGGAGGACATTTGTATGGGGGCTAGGTGATATAATGGACCGATAAATAAATAGGCTTCGTAATTGTGTCATGACACTCCTACGTGATAAATTTCATTGAATTATCTTCAAAATTGCGACCTGTACTTTGTGCACAAGATTTACATGGACTGCCGACCAGCCAGACGGACGAAAGGACGGACATCGTTAGATTAGATCGAATCAAAAAGTGATTCTGAGTCGATTGGTATACCTTAATGTGGGTGTTGAACGATTTTGTCTGTGCGTTACAAACATCAGCACAAACGCATAATACCCCAACCACCTATGGTGGTGTGGGGTATAAAAATTAAAGTATGTACCATAGAATACAACTAGAAGTTTATGTGAGAGACTAAAACCTAATTCAGTTGTTAAAAACCTAATTCATATAACAACAAAATACATTTAGTCACATATATTTTGTTTTTGTGTTTTGAAAAAAAAAAATGAGTAAATTTTTTGAAAATTTTGTTTGAACTGCCTTTCACATAAACTTCTAGTTGTGTTCTATGGCATGTACGCCTAAAAATGTGTGTAGATTTAATAATTTAGGTGGAATTAAAATAGCAAAATAGAATAAATTAAGGGAAAATAGAAATAAAAGTCTAATTAATTAAAGAGCACCAACAAATCTAGGTTTTTAGATCATTTTATTATTAATAACTTTAAGAGGAAAATAAAAACATATTTTTACGATTTTCTTTAGTTTAAAAATTAAGTTTTATAATATATTTTAAATATTTTCTTAAGTCTGGAGAAGTTCTGTATTAAAAAAATAAACAAAATGGAAGTAATAATTAAATAATGTTTCCTTTTAAATACTTTGCAAACTAAAAATACAAATTTCTATTACATAACCTTAAAAAATATTTCCTTTTTTAAATTTTATATAAAATTTTAAATGTTTATTGTAGTCTTTGAACACTTGAAAAGTTTCGGAATAAAATTAAACTAAAAGCCAATAATATTAACCAATTAATTTATTAAAAGTGGATCTGATTTATAAAAATTTAATTTTATTAACATAACCTTAAAAAATTAAAAATATCTCTTCTTTAAAATTATTTTAATATATTTTATACTTTTATTAAAATCTTAAGAAGTTTAAGTATTAAAAATTAAAAAATATAACTTAATGTTTAAGAAATTATTTATGATAACTTAATATAAACTTAAAATTATAACTTTTACAAAACATAACCTTAAAAAGTAGAATTTACTTTAATTAAAAAGAAAATTTTAAATGCTTTTTTAAATTTTTTGAAGAGTTAAAAATAAACTAAAACGAAAAAATATTGAAAGAATATTTTATGAAAATGTAATATAACCTATAAAATTATACAATTTTTAAACATAACCTTACAAAACTATAATTTTATTCAATTTAAAAATTAAATTTGACATATTTTATATTTTATTTATAGTCTTAAGTTAGTTAAGTACTAAAAATTAAAAAAATATTACTTAAAATTTAACAAATTATTTATAAAATATATATTTATATATTTTTTAATCTTTTCACCTTACTTTGAAATATTTTCCATAAAAATTTTTTAAAAACAAAAACAATTTTTATATGAAAATTTTTTGAAAGTTAGGAGAAGTGTTTTACGAAATTAGGCCCAAAATCTTAAAAAAAATATATTTTTGTTTAATTATAAATAATATTTTAAATGTTTTTAAAAAATGTTGAAGAATTAAAAAGAATTACATTAAAAATACACTAAAATAGAAGAAGATTGAAAGAGTATTTTAAACAAATAACCAATAAAAAAATTAAATTTTTAAACATAACTTTAAAAATTATAATTTCATTTTATTCAAAAATAAAATTTAATATATATTTTTTACATTCTTTAAAGTCCTAAGTAGGTTAATTATTAAACATTAAAAAAATTAACTTAATATTTGACAAAATATTTATGAAAACTTGATATAAGCTTAAAATTATAATTTTATAAAATAAAAACTTAAAAAAAAAAAATAATATTTCTTTAAACATAATAATATTTCTTAAACAAATATAAATTTTGTTCATAATTTTTAATTTTTTGTTTTTGAAATTTTTTGACAATTTTCACAAATTCTTTGTTTTTGTGTGTTATATTATGTTCACACATATTAGCTTTTGACTTGGTTTTGAAAAACACAATGAGTTTAAACATCACTGTTCACATATCATTTTATTGTGTTTTTTTTTTTTTCTTTTGGCCTGTTTTTCGTTTGCCAAAATATTTTCACAATTTTTTGATTCAAATAAAAATTTCATACACAAACACTTTTTAATTCAAAAAATGAAATTTTTAAACATACAAAATTTATGAACAAATATAAATTTCATTCATAATTTTTAATTTTTTTTGTTTTTAAATTGTTTGACAATTTTTATAAATTTTTTTTCAACAAATTCCTTTGTACTAAAAATACTAAAAATTTTTTCCCTGCATGGAAATTTAGTATGTTTTTATGTGTTAAATTATTAAACTCGAATCGAGATATTTTTTTGGCTTTGAAATATATGAAAAAAAACAATCAATTTTTTGTGTTTTTTTGAGAAAACAACTCGTTTTACAAACTCTATATGTGAACATAGTATAAAACATATAATTAAAAAATATAATTTACTTAATTAAAAAGAAAATTTGAAGTATTTTTTGTTTTATAATTTTAGAAGATTTAAAAAGTTCTAGATTGAAAATAATTTGAAATGGAAAAATATTGAACGAGTTTTTTACAAAAATGTAATAACCTATAAAAATTTAATTTCTCAACGTAACCTATATATATTATAATTTTAGTTAATTCATAAATAAAAGTTTACATATAAAATGTGTCAAATTTAATTTTTAAATTAAATAAATTTATATTTTTTTTTTTTTTTTTTGGTTATGTTTAAAAATTATATAATTTTGTAGGTTACATTACATTTTCATAAAATACTCTTTCAATATTTTTTCGTTTTAGTTTATTTTTAACTCCTCAAAAAATTTAAAAAAGCATTTTAAATTTTCTTTTTAATTAAAGTAAATTCTGTTTTTTAATGTTATGTTTTGTGAAAGTTATAATTTTAAGGTTATATTAAGTTTTCATAATTATTCAAAATTAAGTAAAATGAACTAATAATTAAATATTTATTAATGAAAATATGTAATAACCTAAAACTCTTACTTTACATATAACCTAGCCTTTAAAAAATATACAATTTTCTTTAATTTTATATAAACATTTTAAAGATTTTTTGAAGTCTTAAGAAGTTCTAGTTTAAAAGTAAAGCAAAATGGATTATTATTCTTAAAGATATTTATAATAAAACCAATATAACCTATAAAAAAAATACATATATATTTTTGACATAACCTTGAAATTATATTTTTATTTATTTTTAAAATTAAATTTAACATATTTTATAATTTCTTTCAAGTCTTACTACTTAAACCTCTCTCTCTCTCTCTCTCTTTTAAGCATCAAAAATTAAACATTATGGTTGAATATTATAAAAACTATTAATGATATTTTGTTTACATAACCTCAAATAAATGTTATTATTCCGTTAGTTCTGTTATATATCTATTTGTTCTGAATTTTATATTTCTTTTCTAACATGTGTCAAACGGCAAAGTATGTAGGAAAGTAAATTTATGATAGTTATGAGGTGAATAAAATTTCATTGGTCCATACCCAGCAAAAACTTTGCTTTCCTGGTAAACTAGCAGGTATAATTGGAAACAAAAATAAACTACTTATTTTTTGCCTGAATAACTAGTTATTTTTGTTCGACTTGTCCACAAATTCATGTAGTTATTTTTTGACTCTAGGGGTACTTAAAAATATGTACCTAAACGAAAACAAAAATAAAAAAAAAACAAAAAAACTTTGCCGTCAGTGAGACTCGAACTTGCACACACACTAACCATTCGTTTTTACTGACTAACGTCTTACTCAGTACACCATCTAGCACATAGCATCCTAAGCGACAAAAACTCTATTTAGTTTAAAATATCTTTTTAGACATTTTGTTATGAAAAACTTCAGAATGGGGTAGAATCAACAACCTTCATCCACGTGATTGCGCTATTATACTATTGAGTACTTATGAATGTAATACAGAGTAGGCAAATAATAATGACGCCTCATTACCAAGAAACTACTTTAATAAGTAGTTGTTATTACCGAAAACCAAAAAGTTTTTGCTGGGTAAGGCTAAATTTCTGACAAATGAATAGAATATTTTGAAAGTCATAAAATAAATAATAAAGTGTTTTTTTTTTTTTCATAAAAACAAATAATTATTTAAAAATATATCTACAGAACTTTGCTACCGTTTGGCACACAGTCTAAATGTTAACAAAAAAACAAATTTGACAAAACAAATAAAATATTTTTGTTTATTTTTAGTTTCTGGAAAAAAATAACAAAAATTTAATTTGTTCAAGTGTTTTTAATGAATATGCTTTTAAATTGGAGATTTCAAATTGTACGACTACAAAAAATACATAATGGTGAATTATTTTAAAAGTGAAACATTTTGCATGATACTCCGAATTTAATAATTTAATAATTCTTTAATAAATTTATAAAAAATTTTCCACAATTAATCAGCAAGAATTATATTTAATTTTTGCTCTTTTTAGCAAACAAAATGGAGTACAAATTAATAACCGAAGACCGTTATGATGATGTTATACGCCATTTAAGAGACAATTTTTTTGCCGATGAACCTTTAAACAAGGCAGCTGGTTTGTGTCGTCGAGGTATGGGTCATCGGGACTTGGAACATCACAGTTTGGAAACATTAGAAGATAATTTAAGTTTAATGGCGGTAAATGAGAATAATGAGGTATAATCCTTAAAAAAAATACAAACAATTATGAATATAATGAAATCTTAAATCCTAATAGATTGCTGGTGTTATTTTAAATGGTATTTTACATCCCGGCGATATAGAAAGTAGCCAAAAGAAATTGGAACTAAATGATGATGAAAAATTTAAGAAAATCTTTAAACTTTTATATTCTATAAATTTAAAAGAGAATATTTTCAAACATTTCAATGTAGACAAAGCCTTTGATGTGCGTATATTATCGGTTGATAGTTTGTATAGAGGTCAAGGTATAGCCAAGGAATTGGTTAGACATAGTGAGGATATAGCCAAGGAATATGAATTTAAGGTAAGACATAATAATATTATTATTAAATAATGTTTTTATTTTTAATTTTTCTACAAATTCTAGCTAATGAAAGCCGATGCTACTGGCATATTCTCACAAAAAATTTTAAAATCTTGTGGTTTTGAGGTTTTACTTGAACAATTTTATAACAAATATGTTAATGAATTTGATGAACCTATTTTAAAAGTAGAAGCACCCCATATTAAATTACAATTGCTGTATAAAATATTAAACTAAATTTTATAAAAAAAATAAACTTATTTTTTTAAATGCTTATAAAAATTAAATAAGTATATTTTCACAAAAGTTCCCAAAGTTAATGTTACTATTTTATATACCAAAACAGAACGTAAAAGACCCACGATATTTTCTAATAGATTTAAGACAATAATTTAAACAATAAAAAGGGGATTTGGAAAAAAAATCAAAAGAAAAATATGAGTTTTAACAAAGTTTTAACTTAAAACATTTTTCGTTAATGTTTTTAATTGATGTCTGAAATCTCCACCCCCGACAAATATTATGCAAGCAATCAAACTATATAGCATTAAATAGTATTATTTATTATACTTATATTATAAATGTGTGTTATAATTTTAAAAAAGAAATTTTATATGTGTGAATTACTTAATAAAATTTAACAAATAACTAAATAAAAATAATCAAAATATGTAATAAAAATAGTTAAAAAAACAAAAGTTTTATTTTATTAAAATGTACTAGACTATGGTCTAGTGTAAACTCTAGAATAGACTATAGTGTAAATTATAGACTAGACTATAGTGTAAATTATAGACTAGACTATAGTGCAAACTATAGACTAGACTATAGCGAAAATTATACATTAGGATATAGTGTAAATTATAGATAAGAAAATAGTATAAATTATACACTAGACTATAATGTAAATTATGGACTAGACTATAGTGCAAATTATAGATCAGACTATAGTGGAAACTATAGACAAGACTATAGGGTAAACTATAGACAAGACTATAGTGTAAATTATACACTAGATTATAGAATAAACTATAGACTAGAATGTAGTGTAAACTATAGACTAGACTATAGTGTGAACTATAGACTAGACTATAGTGTGAACTATAGACTAGACTATAGTGTGAACTATAGACTAGCCTATAGTGTAAACTATAGTGTAAACTATAGACTAGACTATAGTGTAAACTATAGACTAGACTATAGTGTAAACTATAGACTAGACTATAGTGTAAACTATAGACTAGACTATAGTGTAAACTATAGACTAGACTATAGTGTAAACTATAGACTAGACTATAGGGAATATTTTACATTAGGCTATAGTGTAAATTATAGATACGACAATAGTGTAAATTATACACTAGACTATAATGTAAATTATGGACAAAACTATAGTTTAAACTATAGATCAGACTATAGTAGAAACTATAGACAGACTAGTGTAAACTATAGACTGAACTATAGAGTAAATTGTAGACTAGACTATAATGTAAACCATAAACGAGACTATAGTGTAAACTATAGACAAGACTTTAGTGTAAACTATAGACAAGACTATAGTGTAAATTATACACTAGATTATAGAGTAAACTATAGACTAGACTACAGTATAAATTATAGACTAGATTATAGTGTAAACTATAGACTGGACTATAGAGTAAATTGTAGACTAGACTATAGTGTAAACTATAGACTGGACTATAGAGTAAATTGTAGACTAGACTATAGTGTAAATTATAGACTAGACTATAGTGTAAATTATAGACTAGACTACAGCGAAAATTATACATTAGGCTATAGTGTAAATTATAGATAAGACAATAGTATAAATTATATACTAGACTATAATGTAAATTATGGACTATAGTGCAAATTATAGATCAGACTATAGTGGAAACTATAGACAAGACTATAGGGTAAACTGTAGACATGACTATAGTGTAAATTATACACTAGATTATAGAATAAACTATAGACTAGAATGTAGTGTAAACTATAGACTAGAATGTAGTGTAAACTGTAGACTAGACTGTAGTGTGAATTATAGACTAGACTATAGTGTAAACTATAAACAAGACTACAGTGTAAATTATACACTAGATTATAGAATAAACTATAGACTAGAGTGTAGTGTAAACTATAGACTAGACTATAGTGTAAACTATAGATTAGACTACAGTATAAATTATAGACTAGATTATAGTGTAAACTATAGACAAGACTATAGTGTAAATTATACACTAGATTATAGAGTAAACTATAGACTAGACTACAGTATAAATTATAGACTAGATTATAGTGTAAACTATAGACTGGACTATAGAGTAAATTGTAGACTAGACTATAGTGTAAACTATAGACTGGACTATAGAGTAAATTGTAGACTAGACTATAGTGTAAATTATAGACTAGACTATAGTGTAAATTATAGACTAGACTACAGCGAAAATTATACATTAAGCTATAGTGTAAATTATAGATAAGACAATAGTATAAATTATATACTAGACTATAATGTAAATTATGGACTATAGTGCAAATTATAGATCAGACTATAGTGGAAACTATAGACAAGACTATAGGGTAAACTGTAGACATGACTATAGTGTAAATTATACACTAGATTATAGAATAAACTATAGACTAGAATGTAGTGTAAACTATAGACTAGAATGTAGTGTAAACTATAGACTAGACTGTAGTGTGAATTATAGACTAGACTATAGTGTAAATTATACACTAGATTATAGAATAAACTATAGACTAGAGTGTAGTGTAAACTATAGACTAGACTATAGTGTGAACTATAGACTAGACTATAGTGTAAACTATAGACTAGACTATAGGGAATATTATACATTAGGCTATAGCGTAAATTATAGATAAGACAATAGTGTAAATTATACACTAAACTATAATGTAAATTATGGAAAAAACTATAGTTTAAAAAATAGACGAGACTATAGTGTAAAATATAGACAAGACTATTTACACTATAGACAAGACTATAGTGTAAATTATACACTAGATTATAGAGTAAACTATAGACAAGAATATAGTGTTAACTATAGACTAGACTATAGTGTAAACTATAGATTAGACTACAGTATAAATTATAGACTAGATTATAGTGTAAACTATAGACTGAACTATAGAGTAAATTGTAGACTAGACTATAATGTAAACCATAGACGAGACTATAGTGTAAACTATAGACAAGACTATAGTGTAAATTATACACTAGATTATAGAGTAAACTATAGACAAGAATATAGCGTTAACTATAGACTAGACTATAGTGTAAACTATAGACTAGACTACAGTATAAATTATAGACTAGATTATAGTGTAAACTATAGACTGGATTATAGAGTAAATTGTAGACTAGACTATAGTGTAAATTATAGACTAGACTATAGTGTAAACTATAGACTAGACTATAGGGAATATTATACATTAGGCTATAGTGTAAATTATAGATAAGACGATAGTATAAATTATACACTAGACTATAATGTAAATTATGGACTAGACTTTAATGTAAACTTTAGATCAGACCATAGTGTAAACTACAGACAAGACTATAGTGTAAATTATGCACCAGATTATAGAGTAAACTATAGACTACAATATGGTGTAAACTATAGACTAGACTATAGTGTAAACTATAGACTAGACTATAGTATAATTTATAGACTAGATTATAGTGTACACTATAGACTGAACTATAGAGTAAATTGTAGGCTAGACTATAGTGTAAACCATAGACGAGACTATAATGTAAACTATAGACAAGACTATAATGTAAACTATAGACAACTATAGACAAACTATAGTGTAAATTATCGACTAGACTATAGTGTAAACTATATACTAGACTATAGTGTAAACTATAGATTAGACTGTAGTGTAAGCTATAGACTAGACTATAGTATAAACTATAGACTAGACTAGACTATAGTGTAAACTATAGACTATATTATAGTGTAAACTATAGACTAGACTATAGTGTAAACTATGGACTAGTTTATAGTGTAAACTATAGACTGGACTATAGAGTAAATTGTAGACTATACTTTAGTGTAAACTATATTTCATTACATTTGACACATTTTGTTCAAATTTTTTCTACACTTTTTTCTCTCGTAATCCTTAAAAAATTAAAGGCAGAGCAAATTGTAAAATAATACTTGTTAATTATAATTTTTAAGATTATATTTTTCATTGAAATAAAACTTCAGATATATATTTTAAATCATTTAAATTAAAATTATCTAAACATAACCTCAATTTTCACTAAATCAAAAGAAATTTTTTTATAATTTAAGTTGTTTTTAAGTACATGAGCATATTTGCGAAATTTTTATAACGAAGGAAGAGATTCTCTAAATTTAATTGATTATTTAGAATTGTTATTTTTTTATTTTGTAATAGCTAAATGCCCCTGCGTTACATGGGATCTAAAAGGTTAATGAAAAATGTAAATAAACCAGCTTTGTTCAGTTATTTTAGAATATCAATGTTTTCCGTAATATTTCTTCTATTTAAACTTCCAGTCTTATCAAAAAAAAGTAATAAGAATTTTAAGTGCAAAAAAACTGCAAAATTTTAGCTATTTTCATCAATTTAATTTTAATTTATATTATATAGTTCCTTCCAACCTAAAGTTCATCTATATTTTCAATTTCTTGATTTTATAAAATTAATATGGATAAAATTTGTCAATTTATCAACAACTTTTCAGCAAAATTTTAATATATTTAAATTTTTCAAATCTCTTTTATTGAAAATATTTTTTAACTCACAAAAAAACTATAATTTCCCGAAATTTAACTATAAACCTACACAAAATCTTAAAATATTCAAATTGTTGAAAACGCCAAAAATACAATTATACAATTATACAAATTACAAATATTTTACATATGGCAACATTTCCTATAAATATGGCACCTCTATCCAGAGAGTATACACACCTCGAGCACATGGAGAAATGAAACGGGTGGCAGAAGTTCTACGAAAACAATACGAGAATTCCTTAATTTTTTTTATACATAAAGTTTTAAAAATCAGCGGGTAAGCAAAATTGTGCTTATATGGAGTTTGACAGTTCCAAGCGCTGAAAAAATAAGCAGCTGATTAAGTGAAGTCACCTGTTTAAATTCACCTTCGTCTAGCATAAGACAACTATTGTGAATAATTTATAATGACAGCTGACCATTGTTTTGATGATTGTTTTCATCTAGCAAAGTGCACGTGTTAAAAATTATTAAAAATTAAAGAATTTCGTTAAAAAAAATGAGCAAAAAAAGTAAAGGAAATAATAGTTTAGGACGTACGTTAATAAAAGATCGTTTTAGTCATAAGGCCAGAAGAAAAGTGGACAATGATTCTATGGTGAGAAGATACATGAAATAGAATAAACATTTTATGCATTTAATTGCAATTGTATAAATTATTTTGTTTCTATTAATTATATTAGCTGCACACCACTGAAATCCAAGATGGCTATGATTGGGGTCGTTTGAATTTAAGTTCTGTCACGGAAGAATCGTCTTTCCAAGAATTTTTAAGAACCGCTGAATTAGCAGGCACTGAATTCCAGGCCGAGAAGTTAAATATAACCTTTATCAACCCTAAACAGGGAGTGGGTCTACTAACACGTAAAGAGCAATTACAAATTGAGAAAAAACATAAAGATAATAAGGATTTGTTAAAAATCCCCAGACGTCCCAAATGGACAGCAGAGACTTCAGCCGATGAATTGCAAAGGGCTGAAAGAGAAAGCTTTTTAGATTGGAGACGTAATTTGGCTTTGCTGCAAGAAGATGAGGAGATCGTAATGACACCTTATGAAAAGAATTTAGAATTTTGGCGCCAGCTGTGGCGTGTGGTAGAAAGATCTGATGTGGTGGTGCAAATAGTAGATGCCCGTAATCCTTTGCTATTTAGAAGTGAGGATTTGGAAAAATATGTAAAAGAAGTTAATCCCAATAAAATGAATATGATATTGGTTAACAAATCTGATCTGTTAACCGAAAAACAAAGACAACATTGGGCTGAGTATTTTGATAGTCAAGGCATAAGGACGGCCTTTTTCTCATCTGCTATAGCTACAGAGGAATTAAGAAAGGAATCAGGAAATAAAGAAGAAAAGCCTGCCAAAACTGAGCTTAAATTAAAGAAACAACAAGAAGAAACAGATGCAAATTGTGAGCCTGCAGAATCTGAATCCAGCGAGGAATTGGAAGAACAGCCCGAGGATATCTCCTTGAAAGAACTTAAAAAGGCCGCTAATGAAATCAACAATACTTTAGATCAATTAGAGTATAAGTTACAACAAATTGAAAAGAAATTGCCTACTCGACAAGAAGAAAAAGCAGAGGCTAATTTTATTAAAAACAGTTCGAAACTGTTAACACGCGAAGAACTTATAGCTTTGTTCAAAACTGTTTACCAGGGTACTACCTACACAGAAAAAGTGACTACCATAGGTCTAGTGGGTTATCCAAATGTAGGCAAAAGTAGTACCATTAATGCTTTAATGATAGAGAAGAAAGTCTCGGTTTCAGCCACCCCTGGTAAAACAAAACATTTTCAGACTTTGTATTTAGATCAGGATCTTTTACTGTGCGATTGTCCTGGCTTGGTGATGCCGAGTTTTGTGCTAACCAAAGCTGATATGATATTGAATGGTATATTGCCTATAGATCAGGTATTTTCCGTAATATTCCATAAAATGTTAAATTCCTTAATAAATTTTAAAATTTCAGATGCGTGATCATGTCCCCGCGGTAAATCTTTTATGTTCCCGCATACCCCGACACATTTTAGAGGATAAATATGGTATTATTATAGCCAAGCCTATTGAAGGAGAAGATCCCAACAGATGTCCTCATTCGGAAGAACTTTTATTGGCTTATGGCTGTAAGGTTTCAAAGGAAATTTGTTATTTAAAAGATTTTATATTATTTATTTTTCTATTCCAGATAATCGTGGTTTTATGACCTCTAATGGTCAACCCGATCAGTCTCGCTCAGCTCGTTATGTTCTAAAGGATTATGTCAATGGTAAACTGTTATATTGTGTGGCCCCACCCACGGTAGAACAAGAAGAATATCATCAATTTCCCGAAAGATCACGGAAGATCATTGAAGAAAAATCTCTGCCTAATCAACAGCAAAGAGCTATGAGGGTGAGTTGTAATTACTTTTGTAATTTAAGGGTTTTACAATAAAATTTCCGTTTTCTATTACAGATCAACAAAAATACTACCTCCAAGGATTTAGATAGTCAATTTTTCGTCCAACAAACTGGGGCCGCCCACATTAAGGGACGCATAAATTTTCCTCACATTAGAGTTCAGGCTGATGGCTCAATAGTGCAATCGGAACCTACAGCAAAACCATGGCGTAATGTTAAAAAGGAAAGGCGTGAAAAATTGCGCAAGAAATTCAGCCATTTAGACCAGCATTAGGATTTCTTATACGTATAAACATTAAGATTTGTTTATTTGAAGCAAAAGGATTTTTAAATATATATATATTTTTTTTTTTTTTTTTTTTTTTGTTTCTGTAGGAATTCTTAATATTGAAGCGAAATTTATAATTAAGCTAATTTTAGTTTATAATTAACTTTTTTAAATGTATAATCATGGATAATTATAAATTGAAAAAGAGAAGGAAATGATAAGAAAAATTCAACCAGGATTAAATTTTTTTCTCAATAAAAATCAGGATTAAATGAATTCAAGGAGGTTTATAGTTTTAAATAATGTTGTACTCAATAAATTCAGGACTAATAAAATTCGCGGATGGATTGATTAAAATAAATTTTGTTCTCAATAAAAAATCAGGATTAAATTAAGTCCAGGAGACTTATTACTTTGAATAAATTTTGTTCACAATAATTATTTAAAATAAATTTTATTCTTAATAAATATTGGGTTGTTAAAAACAAATTGATACCTACTGCTTCTAGTAGCAAGATTCTTATAAAAATTTCTTGGAATCCTAACAGAAAATATAAGAAATTGATAGATTATATTATAAAATTCTGAAAAGTATGCCCATGGACGTACAGAGGAAAATTAATTGTCTAAATAAGTAAATTAATTTAAATCGTTTTGGATATTTTTAAATTACAAAATATAATTCATACAAATTCAATCTGTGAGGCTTACTAAACTACTTACAATTTTCTAATTTTTAGATATTTTTCTTTGAACCTAAAAATATCCGTATTTCAAATCTTCTTAAGGAATTTGAATAAATCTTGGTTTTTAGCTTTAATTGTTTTAATTTTTATTGAGAACAATAACCAATTGGACAATAGTTTTACCTTAGAAATTACTTTAAATTGGTATTGAGATCAATAATTGATTAATAGTTAATATAATAAAAAATGTTTAAAAATCTTACCTTATTTTCTTGCCATTTTTAGAAATTAATTTTATTTAACTGGCTTAAAATCTTATTTCACCACTTGACTTAATGCTAAATGAATAAAAATGGAATGAATATTAGTATTATGAATATGTATTTATGACATGAAAATCTTCCTAACCTTTTTTTAAACTCTCCTTTCTTCATTTAACACTTTTTATCTACCTTTTGTATAATACTGTTTATAAGAAACCTTTGTGGTTCCGAAAGAGATATAAAATTATGGCGAAATTCTTGTAATGCCACCTTTAAGTCACGTGGCTTATTTACATGCCAAGCCAATATGATTTCCGCCAAAGCATATTTTTGAAATTGTGTTAAATATGCCCCAGGGCGCCAAGAAGCAAATGTATGAACTTCGTGCACCGGTGATTGTGTAGGACTGGGCGTTAAGTTTTCCTCTGCTTGAAATTCTGCCAATTGAACATAAAACTCTATGAGTTTTATGTGAGCTGGAGTTTGTCTAGCCGGTGGCAATGTTAGAGCCACTAAAAGTAATACCCTCAAGATTTCTACTCTTGTCAAAACCTCTTGATAGAGTTGTTGCTTTTTACGCTCGTAGATATTGTCCACAATATCGTCTAACTGCTGTAAAGCCTTAAGATAATCATGATTTTTTAAACACTGTTCAGTGGCCAATTCTAATTCATAGATGCGATGAGCCGGCGAATTAAAAGTACTAGTGACCTCATAGTGAGGTTGCAAAGGAGTCATTTCACGTATTATAGCCGCCTTAATGACACTATCATCAGGACATTTTTCCACGGCCTGGGTGAAACAATGCAGAGCAGTTTCTCTGTATTCAGGCCGATTAGATCTTAATAATAAAGACTCCATTTCTTCATGGGCCTTTAAGAATAAACGAGCCCCTTTCAGCAGGGCTTGACATTCGGCCAAAGAGTTTTGCAGATAGTTTTCACATTTTGCTACACCCAGTTGGCACATGGCAGCGTATTGATAAATACCAGCTTCTTCAAATTTTATAGCCAAACGACCGTAATCGTCCAAAACCTCCGAGACATTTGGACCAAAGCGTCTGGTAAAATTTTAGAGGAAATATGCTTTTTATGGAAAAAATTTATGGAAAATCTTTTACACTTACTTAAAGACTGCCTTCTCGATTTTCTTAAGTTTTGTAGAGGTTTTTAAATACTGATCTACTAAATTTTTGGGGTAACTATCCATTTCCGACAAAACTAAATTTATTAAAATTAAAAAAATTAATAAATTGCAGCTGATTTTTGTTTTTTGTCTAATAACAGGGCGTTTCATATATATTGACAATGTAGACCAAGGTAGATTAATCAGGTAACGATATTTAAACAGCTACGATTTTTTTCTTTTTTGCTGCAATATTGCGGCTTGTTTACTGAAATCTGAAGTGTCAAATTGTTGTTTATTTTCACAACCTTTGTTTACATTTTTTGTTTACTTTTGTGTTATTGAGTCTTATTACTTTTTTTATTACGTGAAATGTCAAATGTGTTTTTGTTTTTTGTAAACAAATATGTGAAATGTCAAAATTAAAGTTGACGTAAGAGATTTTAATGCAAAAATAAAGTACATGGAGATGTTGTAGTTGTTGTGGAGTTGTCGTTACCTTACAGTCCATCTACACGTAACAGAATATGTACGATTTTTTTGTCAGAGAATGTCAAATTCCTTCTCTGAGAGAATTATCTCACGTGTAGACTCAAATATTATAAATATATGTTGTGATGAGATATCTCTACACAACTATCTTATAAGATGAACTGTCAAAAAAAATACACATATACGAAAGTTGGTTTGTGTGTGGGCATGTGTATTTTGGAAAGTAGTAAAAAAACATGTTTTTTGCAAAATTGCTTTCTTTCAATTATTGTTTTACATTTTAAAAACATTTTTATAAAAATTGTGCTAAAAAAGTGCGAATTTCTTAAATAAAGAGAACGAACATGTTTACTCTATGACTGATTGAAAATAATATCTTATATAAGATATATAAGATGTTTCCAGATGTTATAAAATCCCCCAAAAAGGTATAAAATAAACATAATGCTCAGCATTTTCATACAAAATCGATAAAATTAAGAATTTATATAATTTATGAACTTTTTACTATTTTTAATAAATTGTTTATATATAACAAATTTACAATAATTAACGATTTTCCACTTAATTTGTTCGGTGACTATCCTTTTCCGTTATTTATATTCGCCTATATGATGGAAATCACGAGATTGATCCGCAGTTCCGTGTTTTACTTGTTCGGTTACTCTTAATTTGATCAGCTGTTTCTATAAAATCGCTAATGTATGAAAAACAAATAAGACAGAGGATAATGGATCAAATTTTAAGTATTATATTTTTACTTAAAATTGTTTGAAAATATTACTAGTTTTTATCTAAATGAAAACATATTCAATTTAATTTTATTTGTGCGCCATATTTGTTTTTTGAAATCTTGTTTAAGCAAGATAGACAGGAATAAGCATACGATTTGAATTCGCCTACTTTCTTGAGATTATGAATCGTATCACACCTATTATGCGATTTAAAATCGTAGTTGTCAGTTTTATGCGATTCTCATTACATAACCGAAAGTAATATTTTTGAATCGCTGGTCTTTGAATACACATTTAATTGGATATCTTTAAGAAGTTCAACGAGCTTTAATCAAAAGTCTTTTATTCCTATTCAAGATTCAATCTTAAGTATTTTTATACTTAGTCCCATTCAATATTCAACCCTCTATTTAAGTCTTCATATGGTCCAGTTTAAATTTTAGACGCCACATTGCATCATTTAAAATTCATTCGGGGAAATACGCTTTATCTCGTTTTAATTTCTTAAAAAAATATAGGACACCCCAGCCATTATTTATTGAGTTCAAAAATTGATTACTTTTGCAGTAAAATTATCACAATTATCTTCTTAGTCACTTCATTTATAACTTTTATATACATATTTAAATGCTAGATTTCATTTTATTTCTTTTTAGAAAAAATTCAAAAAAATTGTTAAAGGATTAACGATGAGTGTTTTTTCAAACCTTTAAATTAAATTTCTTAATTAAAGTATTTTTTTTTTAATAAATCAATGGAAAAAAACCCATAATGTAATTTGCAAAAAAATATATATAGTTAAAAAAAGTTAAAACAAAGAAAAAAAAAGTAAAAGTAAAAATGGTAGATAAGCGGGTGTGTTTTATTTCAATCCAATACTTTTGTTAGTTTTCTTTCAAGGTTTTAGCAAAACTAACCCTTAAGACTGGTCATACCAGCACGCATAACTTCATCGACCAGCAATAAATTACTAGCTATAACCGAACAGGAATTCAAAATTTGTTTCTTAACATTGTAATTATCATAAACACCCAAATCAACTGGCTTCATGGCTTCTCCAGTGGATAAATCCAAACCTACAGGATCGGGATTAAGGCGATCTTCTTCAGTCAACTTAACCATAGTATCTTGAGCATCGTATCCACTGTTAAGGGCCAAATTTTTGGGTATAACCAATAAGGCTTCAGCAAAAGCTTGTATACCCAAACGTACTTTACCCTTGACAGTATCTTTGTATTTCATTAATTGATTAAAAGCTCTAACCTCAAAGGCAGCAGCTCCGGGAATAACAGCCTTATCGTTAATGGCATTGTTAATAGCTCTCAAACCATCTCTGATGGCATCTTTAATCTGTACAATAGTATGTTTGTTGGGTCCCTTAATCAATATAGTAACCGATTGGGGATTTTTGCATTCCTCTACAAAAGTGTATTTGTTTTCGCCTAAGGTGTGCTCATAAACCAAACCAGCAAAACCCAAATGAGATTCTTCCAAATCATCAAAAGAGTTCATAGCAGTGCCACCACAAGCCAAAGCCAAACGTTCCATATTACGACGTTTAGCACGACGCAAAGCCATAATACCCTCCTTGGCCAAAGCATCCAAAGACAAGGGATCAATACCCTTCTGGTTAATGACCACAAAGGATTTCTCAGTACCATCACAAACTTTACGTTTCAATTCAATAATTTTCTTAACTCTCTGATCGATAAAATCACGTTCAGCCTTGACAAATTGCTCACGTTCTTCAGCGGTCTTATAGAAGAATCCCGAGTTGACTTCAGATTTCTCGTATTCCAAAGAAACATTGCAAGTCAAAATATAAGCATTTTCCAAACGCTTTGGCATGTCTGGATGTCTGGCACCATGATCCAAAACCAAACCCTTAATCAAAGAAGTATCAGTCGAGGTCTTATGTTGCATTTCCATAATTTCAATCATATGCAAATCGGCAGGCTTATCATCTTTGCGAATAGCCAAAACTGCATCAACACAAACATCGGTGAGAAGGTCAGCCAAAGCGGCATGAACTTTAGTCTTCAAACTGGTATTGGCTACTTCAGCCAAACTCTTCTTGTTTACCTCAATGGGAACTTTCATGGTTTCCAAAACAGCCAAGGCTTGTTCACGAGCCTTTTCAAAACCTTCAGTGACAATACGAGGATGTAAACCTTCAGCCAAAAAAATATCAGCCTGTTTAAGAAGTTCACCAATCAAAAGCACAGTAGAAGTTGTTCCATCACCAGTAGAATCATCTTGAGCGGTACTAGCACGAGCAATCATAGAAGCGGTAGGATGTTGAATTTGCATTTCATGCAATAAAACATTTCCGTCCTTGGTGATTTTAATATCGCCAGCACCAGAAACCAACCTGGAAGAAATCGCAGAGGGGAGAGAAAGAAATTAGATAAGAAGCTTAACCTTTCAATATAGACTTTTTAAACAAATTTTGTGTTTTTTGTAGGAAATCTTGATTTTTCGATACCTTTAGAAAATTTCTAGATTTCTTTAATAAATTTCGAGATTTATTTAAAAAACCTTGAGATTACTTTAGGATATCTTAGAAATTTAGGAATTCTTTAAATTTCTTAAGAAGGTCTCTAGATTTCATAAGGAAAACTTTAGATTTCTTAATGAAATTTTTAGATTTCCTTAGGAAATATTTAGATTTTTAAGAAAATCTATAAATTTGCCATTGAATTAACTTCTTTAATAAATATTTAGATTTCTTTAGAAAATCTAAGAAAACTTTAGAATTCTTAAGGAATATTTAGATTTCTTAAGGAAAACTTTAGATTTCTTAATGAAATCTTTAGATTTCATAAGGAGTTACAATTTTGTTATTAAAACGTATTTCAGCATAAAAATCTTATGTAAAAATTATAAATTAACAAATAAATATATCATAAAAATGATTAAAGGAAAAATTATGACAAAAACTATGTTTTTTATATGAAATTGAGCTGTAACAGTAGAACATTATATCACAATTTTATCATTGATACTTTGTTAGTTAACTGAAGTTAACTATAAAGTATCCTCTGATAAGGTTTCTGATCAAATCGTACTCAAAATTCCCGCATTTATTTAAAAATGGCAAATTCTGAGTGTCTATTATTTCTCTCATAGCAGTGTGTGAATATCTCGTATGGAGTGTCGCATTCTATACAGATATGAAAGTTTATGAATCAATGTCTTGTTTTGAATTAATTGTGTTTTTGCTGTTTTTCCCAAATGGAACATCCACAGAGCAGAATAGGTCAAATTAGTGTTTTATAAATAATTATATTGTTTTGATCTTTTATATTATTAAGGATAACGAGCTCTAAAACATTTTGTGGCTTTGTCATGCTCTGATTAATAAATGTTAGTTTTTTTATATAATTTAACTCCGAGATATTTCACAGTATCACTAAATGGTATGACCGCATTTTCGCTACGAAGGCTGATGGTAGGAACTCGTTTAAATTAAAGAGAAATAGTATAACATGTGTTTTGTCTGTATTAAATTTAATTTATAGTAAACAACATAAAAATGTTCGCCTTTCATATCATCGGCATAAAGCGCTATATCTATCTATTCTACTTTAGACTTTATTATTAAAATTAGATTAATACAAAATTTTATTCTTTTATTGTTTAATGGTTCCGAATAATAACCATTTTTTGTTTAGGCCATCTTCAAATTATATTAAACTTTTTAATATAGCACAATCTTTATAATAAATTGTTAAAGATTTACAACAATTTACAAGCTATTTGTGCGAAATATAAACTCAATTTGATAAGCTCTTCAAAAGAGACAATTAATGACATATTATATGTAACAAATTTTAATTAAATAATTTTGTTTATCTTGTTGGTTAATTATTGCGAACTATTTTAATCTATTAAAAAACCGTAATTCAAATTAAATTAACCTTTAAAATTTGTTATAGCGCAATATTTATAAAAAATTATTAAAAATTTACAATAATTTTCAGGCTATATGCGCAAAGAAAAAAAAAAACCATCGATCAAACCAAGAAATGATACAGCCTCATTAATGAATTATAACTGACATCATTCTCGGGCTTCTTTATCTTCCAAATGATATTATTATAATATCATTTCGTTTGTTGGGAAATAATTTAAATTTTAAACAATTAAAATAAATTGTTAAAAAACTATTTTGCTTTAAAACAAAGTCTGTTCAATTCCAAAGTTATTGAAAACTAAAACTAAATTTATGGAAAACGTTAAGGATTTGTAGCTTAATGGTTTCACCTAATGACAGGGAAAATTAACTGTCATATTTAAATTATATTAAGCATAATTTTTCTAGCGCATTCTTTATAATAAATTATTAAAGGTTTACAATAATTTACAGGCTATATGCGCTAAATTAGGATTTTAAAGAATAAATTAGGAAATATTGAGTTTACTATAAAAAATCGTGAGTTAGTGAGAGGCTCCAGAAAAAGAATCTTGAGTAAGAAAAAAAATTTCTGTAAAAAAATTTTATGCTATTAAGATTTCTGCAAAATTATATGATTATTTTTTAGAAATTACATTTAAACTTATTTAAAAATTATTAATGCAGTTTAAAAACTTCAAAGAGCCTACAATTAAAGCAAATTTGAAATGTAAAAAAATACTTAAAAATGAAAATCTACAATCGAATTTTATTTGAGACGTCAAAAAGACCTAACAAAAATTTAGCACAATTTTTAAACAAAATCGAAAAAGATTTTTATTAAAATTAAGGATAATTTTATGGCAATTGTGCAAAAAACAAGATCATGATTACAAAAAAAAAATATTTTTAAAAATGTGTTCATTTTAACTTTATTTTTTTTTTAAAGAATTATACTTTAAATTGTTGTTTAATTTTACGAATGATGATAATAATTATCACATTCAGAGTTAATTAAACATTAATTTAGCACAATTTTTAATAAAATTGGAAAATTCTCTATTAAAATTAAAGATAATCCAATGGCAATTGCGCATGATATGGAAAACGGGACTTAAATCATATTATAAACAAATAGCTTTTCAAATTCAACAAAACAAATTTAGTTTTTTTTATTTGATTTCTTTTTTGACCAAATAAAAATTTATATTTATATTTTAATGGTTTCAAAAATTGATCTTGTTTTTGTTGCAAACTATTTACAAATTAATTTTAAAATTTTTTTAGGTAATGCACAAACCTTTTTTTAATAACATTTTCAAGGGAGAGATTGTGCGATACATCTAAGCATCTAAGCAATAAGAAATCAATACGCCTAGAAGTAAATTATACTGTGCAAATGACAAATAATAAATATTTTATATATCTTTGCTGTTTATTGCCCGATTTTCTTTTAACTGATAACGATACAATATTAAAAAAATACTGTATTATTTTCGTCTAAATAATAAAAATAATATTGCGCAAACCTCTTCTATGTAATATATTTTTCAAATGTATCAATTCAAGGCGAATTCATAGAAAGTGCGGGCAACTCTACAACAATCCAAAAACAACATGAAAAAATCCAACAATATCCTTAGATCACTCCCATATTCTTTCTTTTAAATATTAAAAAAAAAAAAATAACAATTATATTTTTACTTTCGCTGGAAATAAATCTCATCATATTTTTATGAACAATGCTAATCAATCGGGCATGAAAATATAAAATTTTTAATTAGAAAAATGTACATCAGCCGGCTGATTTTAAGCCGCCGCCAAAACTTTTTAACACATAAAATTCCTCGGCGCTGTTCTCTGCTATTTACTCTATTGCAATCGATGACACATACTCAACCTAACCTCACTTTACTCAACAAATGCCGACACCCCGTGATGTCTCAAACAGATGCTTTAAAAACATGTTTTTATCCCCTTTAAATCCTTTTCCAGACTTTAATTTCCTTAGCCCTGTTATAGTTTACATTACAAATTGTTAATTAACTTACATTTTCATTGTTCCTTTGGGTCCTAAATTGGTACGCATCACATCTTGCAAACCCTTGGCTGCAGAAATATTAATGGCCAAAGCTTGGGCAGCCCGAGCAAATTCTGCTTTTGGATTTAACAAACTTATGGAAGCCATTATAAAATGATTGTAGGTTTTTTAGTAGATTTTAAATAATTTAATTAATTTTTTCACAAATTTTAAGAAAATTCCAGACTTTGTACGACCGTCTCACTGTTTTGCTGCTACAAGAAGAAAAATGTGCAGATGTCAAAATATGATGAGACAAGGAGAACGAAAAAACTAACAAAGAGTATGTTTATGAGTCTCTTTTTTTATTCTATTAAACAGAGATGCGTAATTTAGTAGTAGAATTTTGTTTTGGTAAATTTAAAGGTTATGTTAAAAATTAAAAAAATTTAATTTTTTTTTACAAAATTATAAACAAATTCAATTTTTTTAAATTATTTTTAATATATATTTTAATTTTGAAACATTAAATTTTTTTGTATAATTTTTAATAAAGCTCCTTAAATTAAAACATTGTGTACTCATCTTTTTAAATCAATTTACATATACATATATCTATGTATATAAGATTATTTTTACTAATTTCTTTTTATATAATAATTTAGTTTTTTATAATTTAAAATTTAATTTGCAAAAATTAAATATAATTTTTATTAAAAATTCAAAACATATTTAGCAAAACTTTGATAACTTAGTTCTGAACTTTATATATTTTTTCCATTTTTATTCATTTTCTTTTACTAAATTATTTCCAACAACTTTGTCTTGCTTTAAAAGTGTGCCAAACGGTAGCAAAGTACTCAGGAAAATAAATTTTTGACATTTATTATATGAATAAAATTTCATTACCCCATAAGGCCACATAAATTATTGACAAATGAATAGAAAATTTTGACAATCATAAAATAAATAATAAATTATAAATATTTAAAAATTTTTTGTGCATTTTAAATAATGTTTATTTTATAAAATTTCTATCTTTTTCATCAAAACAAATAATTATACAAAATATATTGAATTTTCTAAAAGCTTGTGAAGATTTCTTAAAAAATATATAAAAAATTTCTCATAGTAAAAATTTTTCACTTGTCACAGCAAAACTGTAAAATTGTTCACCATAGGAAAATATAAAAATTTTTACAAACTTTGCTGCTGTTTGGCATAGGCTATAAAATTCACATTTCTTTAGTTTCCTCCTTCTTTCTCCCTCTCTCATAACAATTTAATTTCATTTAAAGGCCATATTCTACAAACTGCCCTACTCTTGACTAGACCCAAGGGTATTGGTCCATAATATCTAGAATCTGAACTATTCCTTTGATTATCTCCCTCTATCCAGACAAATCCTCTTGGTACATAACCTTCAGTTTTATTTAGATCATCATTTGCGATGTTGAGTACTTCGGGTGGTGTCTTTTCCACTATAAGTTTATCGCCTGGTAAACCCACAACACGTTTACATATATACTGATCAGGATTGGTGGGTGAAATGGCTATAATAATATCGCCACGATTGGGTTTATGAAAACGTGTAGTTATTCTTTCGGTTAGAAGGATGTTGTTGGAAAAGAGAGTAGGTTCCATGGACGGACCACTGCACTGAAAAAAGGGAAGAGATTTTAAAGATTAATATGATTTTAAGTTAAAATTGAATAAAGAAAAATAATTAAGGATTGAGAAAATAGAAAGACCAACAATTAAAGCTAATAGAAGAATTTTAAATTATATTTTCGAGATTTTTAGTCACCTTTGATTATTTTTTGTGTATTAAAAAAACATGAAAACATATGAAACATATACAACGCATTGAAATATATTAATTAACAGACTATATATGCAATGAAAGTGCTGGGTACACACTACTATTTTCAACTTTTCGACTTTTTCGATTTCTTTCCGATTATTTTCAACTTCTTCTGACTATTTTCTACTTTTCTGACATTTTCGATCGACAACTGGAAAATTGATAAACTCTAGTTATTAGCCGCCGTTTGTATTTTGCTACTCTCTTTTTACAACCCTGTTTGAATCTTATTCTGTCAAAAAAAATTTCAGGGAATTCTTTTAATTTCTTATTCTTATTATAAATTAATAAAATTTATCAATTTTACTATATAGAAATCATAAAAGCATATATTTACCACCACAAAATCACCAATATATTCAAAAAAACAATGTGTTATACAGGCATATTGTATGCTGTATTTCAATATATCCTTTATATGTGAAAGCATTATTTTAAACTTTTCTCACACTTCTCGCTAATATCATTAAAATTATAATAAAATCAACAAAATTTAAGTGATGTTTTTATGATTTTTTCAAGATAATTTGGCGAAAAATGTTATAATACAATGAGTTAAAAAATGGAGCAATGAAATGAAAACAAAAACAGCTATTAGAGGTAAGCTGTCATATAAAGAAGTGTGTTCAGTGTGTTGAGATTATAACAAAAACAGGGTGTTTCTTATTATAACGTGAGTGTATATTTTCAATATTTCTTTAAAGAAAACGTCAAATTTTGGTAAGAAACTTCTACTTTATAGATTTTTATTAAATTTTTATATAAAATAAACACTTTTTATTTTTCATATATTTTGGTACATTTATTTTTTTACACATATATATTTCGATTTTTTCTGGTTTAATTTTTAGTTTTTAAAATGCTTAATTCTTTATAAATTTTAAATGTATTAAAATAATATAATTTCTTTTTTTTTACTTTTTTTGTTTGCTTTGTTCCTCCTTAGCTACAAGACTAGACCATTTTCAATTAAATTTTTTTTCAATACAAATCAATTTTTTAAATATGAAATTTGTTTAGTTTAAAACAAAAATATGTTCAATACAATTTTCATTTGTTTTCTTATTACTTAAAAATAAAATAATAATTTAAAATTAAAAATAAATTAAATAAACAATGTAAAAAAATATAATTAAACTAAAAACTACAAAATAAAATTTTTAACAGCAAAAAAAAAAAAATTTTAAAGAAACTACAATAAAATAGTTATAGAAAAGAAGTTATATAAAGTTATTTATATATAGAATTTCATAAATTAATTGGAATTTTTCTTCTTTAAAGGGATTTTTTTAAACCCCTTTTTATGTTAATTAATTTTCATTTAAATTAACTTACAAGCTAAATAAAAGGAAATCTCTTGAATATCATTTATTCCGAACGTTTGCTAGCTTCTTTGGCGAACTTTTCCTTACGTTCACGCTTATCAACATTGGCCAAATCAATGCTGGCTACATAGGCATGCATGCAGCTAATCAAAGACTTTAACAAAGCAAATGGTGCGGTAACAAAAGCAGCCATTTTAAAAAGAGAAACACCAAATACTGGAAAATAAAAAATGGAATTTTTTAAAATTTTAATTAAATATTTTATAATATAAAACTTACGTATGGGTCCTGTGGTAAAATGCAAGACATAAAGACTAATATAAAATGCTTCATTGACACAGCACATAAAGGTTAACACATCCTTTTGATAATACAAACGCATTACAATATTTTCACTTAAATCGGTGGCTTTATGAGAAGTTTTGCCTACTACAACACTCCTGTTTTAAAGGAATAATTTGGTTAAAAATAAAAATATATTTATATATATATATATATTTGTTAATTACTAACGTTTGCATGTAGAGCCAGTGACAGGCTATATCAATGGCCATAGACAGCTGGAACCAAAACATATAGGAGGGATAGAAATAGCTTAGGGTAACCAAAAGACCCATGGTACCACAGCGATCGGTTAATTGATCCAGCATAGCTCCAAAACGTGTGCCTAAAGTTAAATTAATATAAAATTAATTTTGAAAAGAAATTTAGGGTCAAAATTAATATACTCTTTATGTATTTAATTTATTTTTTATTTATTCAAGTAAATATTTATTTATCTGTTTATTTATTTAGTTATTTGTTTATTTATTTATTGATTTTATTTATTTATATAAACATAAATTTTGTTTAAAAACACAATTTTGTTTATTATATGAAACATCCTGTTAAAATGCATTGAATGCATTTGTTGCCATATGTCATTTGCAAAGAGAACCGTTATTTCGAAAGATTAAAACTAGATAAGAGAAAGAAGTACAAGAGATTGGCATATCGTCGGTGCGCTGACGAAAAGTCCTATGTGTTTTTGAACAACTTTTTTGTATGAAAGGCTTACAAAATTATATTATAATCGTTATTATAACTTCGGAGCTAATCCAAATATTTGATTAGTTTTAAATTGAAAATGGACGATGAATGAAGCTTTCGAATGGTTCAATAAAAAAATGTTGGAAAATTACACGTAGAACTTTTCATCAGCGCACCGAAAAAAAGTAAAACCGTGTTGCCTTTACAGTATTATATTATTTTGTTTAATAAGTTTGATATTTCTATTAAAATTTTTATTTAATATTTAAATAATTTCACAAAAAAAAAACAAACTATTTTTTATATTTTCTAATAAAATTTTAAAGATTTTGGGTATTTTGGTAAAACTAATACTTTGAAAGTTTTTTGGCACTATAGTGGTAACTTTGTACTTATGCACTTGTTTGATTAGTGTAAAATTACAACACAAAAAGAGTTTAAAAAGACAACAGTTACATAAAGAAAAATAAACAACAATGAAATAACAAAATAAAAATAAATATGCATGACGTAAATAAAGCAAAAACAAATAATTGTAAACAAAATATAAAATGTATTAAATTAGTGGTAAGGGGAAATAAGGAATAGATATAAAAATGATAAAATATAAAAAAATTAAGAGAAACTAAAAATAATAAAAAAAAAATATAAGTCATTAATTAAGAGGAATTATTATTCAAATAAAAAAGTAGTTTTTGTGCTATTGATAAAAACTTTTTTATTCTTAACTATTATAAAGCTTGAAAGCTTTTTAATGGTGTAATTACTGACATTTTTAGAATTCTATAGTTAAATAGTAATGACGTCATATTGATAGCACAGCCGGTTAATTTAAAAGTGTGCACACATTGTTTGAAGTTTTCATTATAGACGGGGCTATTAAATATAATTGTAATTTATAATAGCATTAATAAACAGGTATACATACACATTTTTTATTTTCCGGCAATGGAAGAAAATCAAACTTATGAAAACGTATACATATTTTAGAACTTAATATCAAAAAATGTGTAAACTTCTATGTTTATTGCTTTAATAATACAGCTAAAGAGCTATCTATGACTGATTACTTTTCGACCATAATGCACTAAAATTATCTTTTATTATACATAAGATAAGAAATATTAATTGCCATAACTTACTTTGATTAAAGGCGCGGGCTGCATGTCCATCCACGGCATCTAATAAAGCGCTAATTGCATAACACCAACCGGCCACTATATAATTGGTGGACATATACCAAAATGCAATTAATGCCAAAACAATGCGGCAATAACCTAAAATACCATAAGATAAGCATAAATCAATATATGAAAACTAAAACAAAAAGTATATATTTAGTTAAATATGTACAGAAAGAAATAAATCAATAATACTTGATTATTATATACAAAAACAACCCTCATATTAGTAAAAAGTCCACAAAACACTAATTCAATTAGTAGCATCCCATTTAAAATTCTTCTAAATGAAAGCCTCCAAAAAAAAACCTTCAATTTAATAGAGATTTTCCATATGCTGTCTTTACAAATATAAACAAATTGTTTTTCTTTAGCTTTAAGTATTTATTTAATTACTCACCAATTATATTTGGTATAAAAAGAAATATATTATCATGTTGTGCTATAATCATTTTGACGACTTAAATTTTCTTTTTTTAAACAAATTATTTTCGAATCTTCAGCTTGTTTTTATATAAATAAAACTTATTACGTTTAATTGGTTTAAAGGGTTTCTTTAATATTTTGCAAATTTCTTAAGAATTTGCATAAATTTTTTGTGTAAATTAATTTATTTCTTTATAAGCAAAAATTTAATTTGTCTTCTGTATTATTCTACTATGTGTATATATGTAGCAACAGCAACACTGCCTGTAGAGACCTGCGCCGAACAATTTGAAAGACGGCGTCGGCTTTTCTAAAAATCGGCGGCTCAAAAGCGACTGTTACCCGGATGAAAAGTAAACATAAGAACTTTTTATTTCCTTGTTTTCGCAATAATGTCCGGAGAAAAAAGCCGACCAGTTTAAATCGACCGACGAAATTTTTATATTTTAATTGAAATTCAATCGAAAAAGTGGTGAATGCAGATACTCCATTTGTTATTGTTTTTATTAATTTATTTTATTATGCGCCACCGCGGTCTAAAAAGTGCCGCCGGAGCTTTTGCATCGACTTGTTTCTCTGGTAGTGTCTTTACATAGTGTCTACATTAGAGATTTTTTTATCAAGAGAAACGTCAAACTTAACGCGAATTTATGGAAGGTGGCAACAGTTGCAGAAAAACAACAACATGGTGTATTCATTATCGCTTTTTATATATGCAGTTTGACAACTATAACAACCAAAATAATAATCAACTGTTTAACTAAGGTTGCCTTGTATATATTCGCACTGATTTTGACTTTTGTTTTGATATAAATTTGCCTAACGTAGACACTAGGTTATCACATAGCATAACAGCTCATCTACACGTAACACCGCGGTCTAAAAAGTACCGTCGAAGATTTTTTATCGACTTGTTTCTCTGGTAGTGTCTTTATCACATAGCATAACAGCCCATCTACACGTAACAAAATATGTAGTATTTTTCTACCAGAGAGTATCAAATTCGCTCTCTGAGAGAAATATAAATTTTTATACTGTTTTATTTAGGAAATTCGCTAATAAAATGCGAAATGCTTAAATAAAAAGGATATGTTTACTCTGTGACTGATTGAAAATAATGATATCTCTTAGGATTTATTATAATACGTGTACCCCTTATTTAAGATTTAACATGATATAAACAAAATGGTTACTTCCCTCTGCCGACGTTATCTCACATATTATATCGGCGTTAATCTCAGTTGTAGACCTGGGGTTAATCTCAGTTGTAGATCTGGGATAACCCCAGCTCTACCAAAGGTCACAGAGTAAACATGTCCTTTTTATTTAAGAAAATCGCACTTTTTAGCACAATTTTTATAAAAATGTCTTTTTTTTTAATATAAAATAATCATTAAAAGGAAGCAATTTTATAAAAAACATTGTTTATTTTTAGTAATTTAGTATTTAGTAAGGTACACACACAAACAAACTTTCGTATGTGTGTATTTTTTGACAATTCGTCTTATAAGATAGTTGTGTAGAGAAATTTTAACAGTAACAGTTGCACAAAAAGGTGAATTCATAAATATTTTTTATATATGTTGTTTAATAGCTGTACAAACAAAAAATAATAATCAGCTGTTTAACTGAGGTTCGCACTGACTTTTACGCTTATCTTGATAAACATTTGTCTAGTGTAGACACTACGTTAGACAAATTTTTAATAAGACCAACGTTGAAATCAGTGCGAATCTATACAAGGTAACCTCTGTTAAGCCGCTGATTATTATTTTTAGTTATTCCAGCTGTCAAACTGCATATATAAAAAACATTAATGAATTCGCTATATTGTTGTTTTAGTGCAACTGTTGCCACCTTCCATAAAATCGCGTTAATTTTGACGTTTGTATTGAAAAACCTTTTAGTGGTAAATAGATTTAAAAGAAGATTTAAAACGGTATATCAAGTGGTGAATAACAAAAAACTTTGAGCCGATCAGTTTTTTTTTTTTGTTTCAAAAAAGCAATAAAATAATTTAATTTTACTGTTTATCACGTGAGTTAATAAGTTAACTCAATTAACCTTTAGATTAAATTTGCAATTTTCCATTAAAAAATCATGGAATTTATTAGTTACACTTAAAAAATTATACTTAAAAAATGCATAACCTTTAAATATATTGTTTAATATTGGAACAATTTTAACCGTTTGCCCTTTGAAAGAAATTTTGATTTTTTTATTTTCCAGCTTATTTGTTACTGAAATTTAATAATTAATAAAATAATAGTTTTTTAAGTAACTAAATAACCAATTGCTTAAACGTTTTGTTGAATTTTTTATTTTTCAAGTTTTTCTAGATTTTTAAGTTAACTATTTATTTTATTTAAATTTTTGATTAAGTATTAAAATTTATATTATTTTAAAGTAGTTAAATTTTTTTTTTATTAAAAAATTCCTTAATTAAATTAAAAGGTATCGTTATAAATTTATTATAAATTTAACCGTCATTTTATTATTTTTCTCTGCTGGCATCTCTTAATATTAACATAGTGTCGACATTAGACAATTTTTTATCAAGACTAACTTAACACGAATTTGCGGAAGCTGGCAACAATTGCACAAAACCAACAATATGGCGTATTCATTATTATTTTTTATATATGCAGTTTGACAACTATGACAACCAAAATAATAATCAGCTGTACATATTCGCACTGATTTTGACGTTTGTTTTGATAAAAATTTGCCTAATGTAGACGCAAGGTAAGTATGAAACAAAATGTCATGCAACTTTATAGGGTTGTATTCATCATTCAACATTACCACTATTCAAACAACCCCTAAGTTGACAAAAACAATCTGGCAATAAACGCTTAAAAACAAGCCAAGTGGAAAAACAAAAAAATTTTCCCCAAACATCAGTAAAATAAGATTTTTTCCAGTGTTGGCGCGGTTTAATAACAAAAAATGTTTTTAATAAAATAAAAGCTTAAAAAAGTGTCAGTTATTATAGAATAAATAAATAATTAATATTTATCTTAAGAAAAGATAAGAAATTGCACTAAGTAAATAAGAAAAAAAAAAATAAAACTAAGCAGGTGAATTAAAACAACAAAATTTATTAATAAAAAGTGATAAAAGTGAATAATTGTTTGCTTATTATAAAAAAGCTAAAGAAAAGTAAATGGAAATTAAGAAAAAAATTTACAAAAAAAAAGATACAACTTTGTATACATAAAATATTTCAATTTGCAAGAATAAAGTTTCTATATTTTGCCAGCATCCCAGACATTAATTGAAACTGTCTGGAGTCTGCAATTTTTTTTCTTTGCACTTAGCGAGTTACTTTGAGTGTAAGTGTGTGCATTTCAATTAAGTGTTTTTTTGTTTTTTTAATAAAAATCCCTTTACCTTTTTTGTACTGTCTGACGACTTATGCCACCTTTTTCTTTATTTACTTGGAAATAATTTATGTTGTTGCTGTTGCATTTTGTACTAGGTACATGTGTGTGTGTATATATCTCCTTTGCTTTGTAATGCGTTTACTTAGCAACCATTATCCGCTTAGTTTGTTATATATCACCCCCACCCCCCCACTCCGCTCCCACCATCCAACGGCACCCATTTTTCCAGTGGACCCGGAAAAAATACCCCTTTAAATAAAGCCGCCGCTCTCCATTCGTCCATAACCACCCTATTTTTGTTGTGAATTCTTATTAAAGTTAATTTGAGCTAAATTTACTTTCTATATCTATCTATAGTTTTTTTATTTCATTTTTCTTTTTATTGTTTTAATTTTCAGCATTTTCGCGTCTCTGTCTTGTTTTGTTTTTCCTTAGTTTCTTTTTTTTTTATAACATCGACGAAATTTTGTTTATAATTTGTTTTTGTAATGCGTCTTTTTTGTTATTTTGTGGTTTTTTGTTTTGTTCTTTTGTATACTCTTTGTTTATGCTCACTCAAAGTTAATTCAGAGAAAGAGCGAGTGTGAGAAAGCTGCCATATTGGCTTTGAAAGAAAAATCAATAATTGAAGAAAGCTGCCAGATGGTTATTTTGGAGTAAATTAAAGGGGGTTGGTTTGAAAAGTATTTTTATATAAATTCAACATGGTTTATAGAAAAATTTAAAGATTTTTATTATGAAATAATTAAAAAAATTATTATTTTCATTATTTATTTACATTTTAAAGTAAGTTTAAGTTATTTAAATTTAAAATATATTTTGTCAAAATAATTAAAATTTTATTTAAAAAATTAGCAAAATTTGAAATGAAATATAGAAAATTTATTTATTTTGTGTCGGAGACCTGCGTTAACCGTTTTTATCGACAATAATATGAAATAACAGACACGCACTTTTATAAAAGCATACTTTTACAAAAACCCAGTTTTTATTTTTTACAATATAGTTCCCCACATAGTAATAAGTATTTTCGAATTTAAGTAAATGATGCAAATATTTGTATAAATTTTTTAAAAGAATTAAATTTTGTTATATTATTTCATAACATTAAAGTAAATTTAAATTAGAAAGTATAAAAACTTTGAGTTGTTTTTAAAAACTTTGAGTTGTTTTTAACTTGTAAAGTGTCTTTAAATTATCATGTAAAGTATTTAAACTTCCCTTGTAGTAATATTCAGTTGGGAATATTATTCTTTTGAAATTTAGTTATCAATCGATGATTTATATATATTTAGGAACAATTTTAACCTCGTATGATCATTTCCAATGGTTGCGTAGAGTAATTTAATTCACTTAATAATTTTAGAAGTCAATATAAATAAACTGATGTTAAAACAAAATTGAAAAAAATCCTAATTTGTGTTTTATATTAGTAATTGTATGTTAATAATTGCTCTGTTTCACCACCAGAGAAGCAAGCCGTATCGACGCGGCTGACGGCTAGCCGCTTAGCTGATTTAATGAGTCTAGCCGCTGAAATTTTCGGTTTATCGGCGGCTTACTTGCTTTCCTTTTCGTTGAGTTAAGTCGTTTTTTTGTTTGTTACTTGCAATAACATAAAAATTTGGTATTAAAGTACTGATTTGAAGTATATATTGCACTTTTAATGTTAAAAACTTTGGTAACTCATGTAGTTGAAAGTTATTTTATTAAAAAATTCGAATATTCATTTCAAATTTAAATATTGAATTCAACTGAAAAGTCATTGAATTGAAATAAGTAATAAAAAGAGTTAAAAAAATTAATAGGTCAATACGATCATGTTTTAAACCGTTTGCGAATAGCAGTACTTCAAACCTCACTAGATTTATACAAATAGTTTTAAACGCGTTTATTTTTTATTTAATTGGATTTTCTTTTTATACCCACCATTAAAAAATACGGGGGTATATTTGGTTTGCCATTCCATGTATAGTATGTCGAAATAATCGTCTAAGACCCCACAAAGTACATTTATGTGTCCTCGTGAAAATCTCCATCCGTCTGTTTAAATGAGGATAGGGCTCAGGGAGGACTTATCCCCATTCAAACGCACTTTACAAATGAAGAATTTTTTTAGTACTGGCTGATTAGAAATCCACATTTCACCGAAGTACTCCCGAACCGGTGATCCCCCAGCAGATTTTGGTGAGTACAATTCTGGATTTTTTCTTTAAATCTTTAATATTTAAAATATCTTCGTAATCATGAATATCGTTATGAACGGTGTTTATTTCCTCTAAGTTTGATTAACTCTCCGAATTTGTTTCCGAATTAGTTTCAATTTGTGATTTTTTGAAGAAACTGGTAATTTTCTGTCTTTCCATTTAATATTTTTTTCCTTCATAAAAAATTTTAGTTTATGTTAATGTTGCCAAATTTCTATACACTAACAATAAATAAATAAATAAAATAATAAATAAAAATCGCTTAAAATGTTAGCGCTTTTTATCATAAGTTAAAAATATTTAACACCACCGGCGGTTGACCTAAGCCGAATATAAAAGGGCGGCTGCGGATTTGCATTTTTGTTCCGAATTTCAGCCGGTTGGCGCAGGTCTCTGTCTTGTATCTGTATTTTATTAAATTCTTTATTCTCTTCTCTCTGTTAATTTTTAGGATTATTGTCAAAATGAACTTTGTTATAGTTTTTCGTTCTATTTATTATTATTTTTTTTTTTTTATTATTTTTACCTCTTCAAATCTTCTTTTTTGCACCTCTCAACATAAATCTCTTTTAGTCGGTCTATGCAATAATAAAAAACAATGACACCCAACCAACAACAAATTGAGGTCTATACTATCAATAGACAATAACAAAAAATAATCAAAATCTAGGAAAACATACACTTGTTTTAAAGTGTATGTGGTTATTGCAACAACAACATTCAACAAGATAACATATGAGAGTGTGGTTAAGCTAAAAAAAATACCAAAGAGAAATATGAAACTTAAAAAAATTATATTAAAATAAAAATAATAAAAGCTACATAGTTCGTTTTTTGGCTTAGAATACTAATATTTCAAGTATTTTTTAATAAAGTAATAAAAATGACAAGTTGCACCACAGAAAAATAAGGACAAAATTTTAGTATAGATAAATAGATAAATATAAATTCAAGTGGAAAACCTTAAAGACAAATAAATCTTTTATTAAAAAATGTTTAATTTAATATTTTTCCCATAATATTATTTCTAATTCTACTAAAATTTGATTTAATGAATATTTTCTATTTAATAGTATACAAATTTTAAAATTTTATTAAATGATTACTCAACTGCTCGTCTGATTTTGGTAATATAAGTAACAAATTTTGTATTTTTTTTTTATTTTTAACATAATTGTTCTATGTAGTAATGATTTTTTATAAAAAAGAAATCTATAGTTAAAAACGGTTAACCGATTATTCGTAAAATATTTTCAAAAATTTAGCTTTTTAACCTAATTAGTCTATTTAATAACAAAAAATATGTAAGAAATTTTAAAATGCAATATAAAGAAACCGGTTAACCGAATATTGTATACAAATATATTCTTATAAATACTGCCGAAATGAAAATTTTTCTTAAATTTCATTAAAACAATTTATTAACATCTGAAATTTATAAAAAAAACCTTGAAACCTTAAAACATAAGCAAAATGGTTAAGTGATTATTAAGTATTGAACTTCAGCAATAAATTAGCAGCAAAATTTATAAAAAATGTCCAAATTTTTTGATATTAAAAAAAAAAAAAAAATAATAAATTTAAAAATTTTACATTTTTAAGTGATACAATAAATCTCTATTGAATTGCACAATCTTTTACATAAAATTGTAATTTTAAACAAATGATTACTAGAGTACTCATAAAAACACCTTTTATAAGAATAACTATTTTTATAAATATCCTTAAAAAAATTCATGTATAAATTATAAAATTATGTATAAATTATAAAAGAATTTTTTTCTTTATAACACATTTGTTTGTGACAAAAATTGTGTATACAAAGCTAAAATAGTTATTTTTCAAACCTGTTTAGCCGATTATTCGTAAAACCTTAAGGAAATGAAAATTTTTCTTGAATTTTATTAAAATGAATTTTCTAATTCTATCAAATAAAAACCGGTTATTCGAATACAAATTTAAAATTTTCGATTAAAAAATTAAATTAATATTTTTTTTTTTTAATACAAATTTAAACGATTTTTACTCGATTATTCGAATAACAATCCGGTAGTTCGATTGTTCGAATAAAAAACCAGTTAAACGATTATTGGAATGATTTAAATTTAACTTAAAAAAAGAACAAAATAAATTAATTTTATTACATTTTCGAATAATTGTTCTTGTATTCAAAAATCCGCTTAAATATTTAAAAGATTTTCCCCACTGTCTAGTAATTTAATCTATTATTTGAATAATTTTTTAGTTTATTAAAAAAACCAATTAAATATTTTAATGACACTACTTTTCGAATATTTTTATTCGAATAAGTTAATCGATTATTGGAATAATTTGTTATTATATTTTATACAATTTTAAAGTTTTTTTCAAACATTTTTTATTCGAATGATAAAATTTCTTGTTGAGTATATTCTTATTTGAATAATTTGAGTATATTCTTATTTGAATAATTTAAAAACTGGTTAAATATTTAAAATCTCAAGTATTACTCGAATAATTTAATTGATTATTCATATATTTGTTTATACTAAAAAAATCTGAATAAATATCTAAACGAGCACATTTTCGAATATTGTTCTTGAAATAAGCAATTTTCAGCACTTTTTGATTATTTTGGTTCAAAAAATTGAATCAATTATTCGATAATTAATTTATTTATAAAATCCGATTAAAATGTTGACCAATTATTCGAACATTTTTTTAATTATGTTTAAAAACTTAATTCAGTTAAATATATAAAATCTTCTCAACAATTATTCGAATAATTTTTTATGTTTAATATCCTGATTAAATATTTAAAAGTTTTTCGAATATATTTTATTCGTATATTCAAATCGATTATTTTGTATTTATTTATATAAATAAAAAATATATTTATATTTTTTTATTTATTTTTTTTTTTAATTTATTTAATTTAATGAAATTTTTTTTAGTAAAGTTAATAGAAAATTTAATTCCTATCTTATGTTTTAAAAACATATGATTATTTCAAGCTCATTAACTAATTTAATATATTATATCATAATTTAATAATTATTTATTTATTCATTTATTTATTTATTTATTTATGTAAACATTATTAAATATTTAAAAGATTTTAATCATTAATTCGAAGAATTACATTAATTGTAAAATTTTTTTATATTTAGAACCCCGAATAAATATTTAACAGCTATTCACCAATTATTCGATTAGTTTAAACGATAATATGAATATTTTTTATTAAATTGAAAAACCCAATTGGAAATATTTTAGTGCAACCTTTTCCAGTATTTTTTATTCGAATCGACTGTTAATCGACTGTTCAAATAATTGTGTCTGATATCTAAAACCCGATAAAATCTAAAAGAAACTATTATTCGTATATTTTTATTCGAATAATGGAGTCGAATACTCGAATAATTTAATTGATTATTCATATAATTTTTTTCTGACACTCAAAAAACCGATTAAATATTAAGAAACACTTATTCGAATATATCTTTTTCGAATTTTTAATAGATTACACGAATATATATATTTTTTTAACTTAAAAATCCGATGAAATATTAAAAAAACATGCGGTATTTTTTATTCAAATAATTTAATCTATTATTCGAATTATTTTATTTTATTATCCTAAATATAGCATAATATATATTTGATAATTTTTTTCTTAAACCGATAATCCGATCATTCGTATAGTTTCTTTCAATTTAAAACGCTAAATAAATTTTTTATTTACTAAATTATTAATTACAGAAATATTTGATAAGTAGCAACACCCGTATTTCCAAAATATCTTATAAAAAATTCCAAGTCCTCTTGCTAATAAAACCAAACTTTTATTTAAAGACAAACCCCATTTCTTATCTCAAGGCGTGATTCACATGCGATGAACTAAATTTATTTTGGTGAATAAAAACAAAGTAAGCAAAAAACATTTAGGACAGAACATTAGCTAGGGTGAGGTCTAATCATTAATAATTTATTTAAAAAATCTAAATAGATTTATTTTCTTTAATTTTATAAAATTTCATACATTTTTCTTTATTTTATTTTATGTTTTTTCTACCTCAGTGTAATTTTCACCACTAATTAACCACAAAAAATTTATGTTATCGATTTTTTAACTGCACTAGTTTAACACTTTATTTTCTTTCCATACCATGAGCATAAAAATCAAAAATAACCGTAACAAATTTTTAGGAAATGAGAGGAAGAGCTAAAAAACAACAGACTTGTTTAAGATTTTTCTTGGTTTCGTGGTGTTAATTTTATAAAAATTTTAATTTCAAAAAACTTTTTCTATTTTAAAATAAATCAATAATAAAAAAAACAAGTAAAATTCGAGATAAATACTTAAACATTAAAAACAAGTACGAAAAACTAGTAAATCCAATTAAGAAAACACAGAAAGAAAAAGAACGCTATGCAGAAACATACACACTTTTGTAGTATTAATGCAACACTAACAACAAAAATATTTAAACTTTTGAACCTTTCTCCCAGCTTTTTTTTGTTGCTTTTTGAATATATTTTCCTAAACACAACCATAGCCTATAAAAAGAAACCAATTCAAAACAAAAAAACAAAAAAACTGAGACTACAGCAGCAGCAATTTACCACCCAACCAAACCGAAACGTTTAATAAACTCTATACGAAATGAAAATTTACAAAAACTAAAAAAAAACTTAAGAAAATATTCGCATGAATGAAAATCCCTACTCATTTTATAAAGTATTTGCTGCTGTTGGATAAAAAGAGTACATAGTACAAAACTAACAACAACTTAAAATAGCAATAACAACAATAGTAATAACAGCATTAGCAACAATAACAACAAGACGAGCAACTTATATGCAATCTTTTTGTGTGCTCAGGCAGGGATGGAAAATGCAGTAGGTTTTAAATAAACTTAGAGACAAGAGTATAGACTGGACTATGATTCAGACTAGACTATAAAGAGATTACAGGCTAGACAATATTCCAGACTGTCGACTATAGTCTAGACTATAGACTTGACTATAGTCCCGCATATAGATTAGACTATAGTTCCGACTGTAGACTAGACTATATTCCATACTAAAGACTAGACTATATTCCAGACTGTAGACTAGACTATATTCCAGACTATAGACTAGACTATATTCCAGGCTATAGACTAGACTATAGTCCAGACTATAGATTAGATGTCCAGACTATAGATTAGACTATAGTCCAGACTATAGATTAGACTATAGTCTAGACTATAGATTAGACTATAGTCCAGACTATAGATTAGACTATAGTCCAGACTATATATTAGACTATAGTCCAGACTATAGATTAGACTATAGTCCAGACTATAGATTAGTTTATAGTTACGATTATAGATTAGTATATAGTCCAGACTATAGATTAGTATATAGTTCAGACCATAGATTAGTTTATAGTTCATATTATAGATTAGAATGCAGTCCAGACATTATATTGGTCTATAGTACAGACTAGATTCCAGATTGTAGATTAGGCAAAATTGAGTTCGCCTTGTTTCGTATTTTGCAGTTGCATTATTACTTCTTTTATTTATTTTTTATCTAGCTATTTTCCAACCCTGTAACCGAAACATTTTCTGGTGCGATAACAGCAAAACGGACGGAGTATCAGATAATATTCTGTTAAATACCTCAGCCAGTGCGCGATTGGCATTCGACAATGATAGAGGTGTAGGAAAAATTTAAAAAAGATAACTTTATTTAATTTTTCTCATAAAATTTTTTTTACAGAAAAAAAGAAAAACAAAAAAAAAAAAAAATTTAAGAATTAGAGGAAATATAAATAATCATAAATATTAATTAAAATAAAATTTAAAATACAAGTGTTAAAAACGAAGGAAGTGCTGAAGTTTAAAGTTTTAAAAGCAAAATAAAGAAAAAAAATTTTAGAATAAGAAAATTTTTATCAAATATTTAAAAAAAAAAAAGGAAAAAAAAGGCTAAGTGAGTAGTGAAAATGGCTACCTTACCCTTAACTTTAGATACTTTACAAACTTCAACAACCGGCGGCAATGAAACTCCTCCTTTAATGTCACCGCAATGTCTTAAGACGGCCGTTGTTAATGATTTATCATCGTCAAATACCAACGAAATGGAAGGAACATCAGAACGTCCAACTAATTTAATATTAGATTCTACTACACACCAACCACAACAACTACAACAGCAACAACATTCCAATTTAACACCACCTGCTGAAACAGGAACAACAATACATGGTAATATTTCACCTGCTCTTAGCAGTGCTGGCAGTTTATCGCCTTCATTCCTGCCTGAGATGCCACAATGGAAACGTGACCTCATACAAAGACGTAAACAAAATGTACAACGTACAATAAGTGCTTCATCACCAACATCATCAACAACATCATCAATAGCAGCATCAGCAACAGCCTTGTCATCATCGCCAACCTCAGCAGCAGCTTTACTAGCTTCTGGTGGCGGTTTAAAAACCTCTATATCTTCATCATCTGTGCGTTCATTAGCCGGTAGTAACACTAATATTGAACAACTTGCATCAGGTGAGTGGAATGGTAACAAAAACAACTTTTATTTTTTTTCAGTTGTCGAAAAGAAAAAAATTATGTAAAAAAGAAAAACAATAGTTGTTTAGTTTTCTAATCGATAACCAGAGATAAAATTATGAAGAAAAAAGGGGGTTTTGGAAAGAGAAGTTATTTCAAAAATTTATATTTAATTTTAGGTTTTAGTGTTCGAAATTATAGATTTAATCCTAAGGCAAACAAGTAGCTAAATGATTTTCAAAATTAATTCTCTTTTTAGTTTTAATCATAACTTTTTATGTGGTCAATTAAAGCTTTAATCGTAAGTCTTTATATAGACCTAAACGATCTCATTTAATCTTCAACCGTAGGTGTTGTTGTGACACAAATGATTTGAAAGTTTTCAATAGTCTAATTGAAGCTTTAATAGTAAGTCCTCATATCGAACCAAATGGCTTCAATCTTAAGTCTCATTTGAGCTTCAATTTAAGGTCTTTATATTGACCCATAATACTTCTATTCTTAGTCTCATATGAGCTTCAATTGTAGGTTTTTATGTTGCCTAGAACGTCTTCAATTATAAATCTTTCAAAATGTGTTTAGAGCTTCAAACGTACATAGATCTTTGTATTGAGACAAATGAAAGCAATTCTAAGTCTAATTTCAACTTCAATCGTAGGACTGTATATCGTTATAAACGATACAATTCTACAAACAATTCTAAGTCATATATCAGATTCAATTGATTCAAAGACTTTCAGTTCTTATCCTCATTTGAGCTACAATCATTGGTCTCTTCGTAGTTCTTTATGATCCCAAATGACATCAATTCTATTCCCCGTGTTCTGAACTTCATGGCTAATGACAAAACTATAACAAATAACAGTTAAAAAGACTATTTTCATGAAAAAATGTAGAAAAAAATTATTTTGTTATAATATTGTCATTGTCACAAAGTCATTGCCATTATCACAAAGTTCAGAATACGGCTATATGCCTCGATTGAGCTCTAATCGTGGGTCTTTGTATCCAACCAAAAAATATCAATCTTAAGTCTCATTTGACCTTTAATCATAGGTTTTTATATTGACTCAAATAACTTCAATCATTTGAACTTCAATTTTTTATTTATATAAACGTAATCCCATTTAAGATTCAATTAGAGCTCCAATCTGTTTTTTTTTATCGACCCAAAAGTTTTCAGTTCTTAGTCTCATTTGAGCTTTAATCATTGATCTCTTAATAATTCTTTATGATTTGAGCTCTAATTGTGGGTCTTTATTTCCAACCAAACAATATCAATCCTAAGTCTTATTTGAGTTTCAATCGCTGATATTTATATCGAGCCAAATGACTTTAATTCTCTGTATCATTTGAGTTTAAATCAATAGTTTCTATATCGAATCAAAGTATATCAAATTGCTTCAATCCTAAGTCTACGGTTGAAGGTTTTTATAACGCAACATTAGAATCTCAATCGCAGGTTTTTATATCCTTTCAAATTACTTCAAGTCAAAGTCTTTATATTGTATCATTTGAAACTTAATGGTCGGTCTTTATATTGGACCTATTGAGCTACAATCATAAGTCTTTGTAGAGTCCCATAACCCATGACAAAGATTTTATGATTTATCATTTGAACCTCAGTTGTAGGTCTTTAAAATGTCTCAGAAGGCTTCAACCATAAGGCTTCATATTTTAGCATTTGTTCTTCAATCCTTTATACTTTTAGATACCTATTTGAGCCCAATTCATTATTCTTTATATCGTCTCAAATGGCTTCGATCCAACAAGTTCATATTGTACCAATTAATCTACAATCCCAACTCTTTATAGAATCCCATGTGAACATCAATCGTCATTATTTATATCGATCCAAGTTACTTCATTCCAAAATCTGTATGACGTGTCATTTGAACCTCAATCGTCGCTCTTAATGTCGTCTAAAATGGCATCAATCCAAATAGCTTCTATTGTTGCTATCAAATGGCTTCAAACCAAAACCTTTATATAGCCTCATTTTAATTACAATTGTGGTTTCAATTCCAAGCCTTTCTGTAGACTTATTTGAGATTCAATTACAACTATCAATTGGTTTCAATCCCATACCTTTGTATAGTCTTACTTAAACTTCAATTGTGACTATCAAATGGTTTCAATTGTGGCCGCCCTTTATATTGCTTCATTTGAACTAAAATTTTGGCTATCAAACGTCTTCAATTGTAACCCTTTGTGTAGCCTTATTTGATCCTCAATTGTGGCTATCAAATGTCTTCAAACCCAAGAATTTCTACAGCCATATTTGAACTTCAATTGTGGCTATTAAATGGCCTTAATCCCAAGTCTTTGAGCAATACCGTTTTGAGCTGAAAAGCTACATTTGAGCTTCAATTGTGCCTGTCAAATTGCTTCAATCCCAAGCTTTTGTGTAGCCTTCTTTGATCTTCAATTGTGAGTATCAAATGGCTTCAATCCCAAGCATTTAGTATCCCGATTTAAGCTTTAATTGTGTCCATCAAATGGCTTCAATTCCAAGCCTTTAAGTAACTCGGTTTGGGATGCAATTAGGACTATTAAATTGTTTCAAACCTAAGCTTTTAAGTAGCTACATATAAACTGCCTGTAAGTTGCTTCAATCATAAGCCTTTGTGTGGCCTTATTTGAACTTCAATTGGGACTATTAAATGGCTTTAAACACAAGCCTTTTTATTTGACTTCAAACTCAAGTCTTTGTGTGGCACCATTTAAACTTAAATATTAGCTATCAAATGGCTTCAATTCCAAGCTTATGTGTTGCCTCATTCGAGTTTCAAATTGGCAACTTTGTTATTTTAAAAATCCATGACTTTGGAGTTAATTACCCAATATTTCCTTTATAGGGCATTCAGACCGATGCGAAATTAAGCACTTTCGTAATTTCGGCCGAAATTAAGTTGTAATTATGTAATTTCCCATACATTTTGACACTTGAGAAATTACATAATTTTGTGTAATTTCGGCGAAATTACATTGAAATATGATGCCCATTTCCGTGCAACTCTGTACATGGTTTGAAGAAATACTTTTTGCAACTATGTACTGCATGTTTCAATCGTGAGAAGAAAAACAAAAAAAAAAAACAATTGACAGCTGATCTTAAATTTAAACACAAATCTTAAAATTAATTATTAAAGTGATTTTGCAAAATGAAACGTATCCTTTTTACCTTTGCATGCCTACAAATTTTTAATTGTTGAAATAACAATTCCTTATTAGCAAGTTTTCCATTAATAATTTCCAATTTAGTAAGTAATTGTTTCTTATTTGTTTCCATTTCAAAATACTTTATTTACCCCTATAACAATTTAAAATGTAAACAATAAGTATCAGCTGTTTACGAAATTACATCAAATGTCATCTAGCCAGTATGAACACTCTAGATTTCATTCGTAATTTCAGCATGAAATTTCGTAACTTCGCGCCGGTCTGAACAAGGCTTTACTGTTAAAATATTAAATTTTTCTCTAGCAATACCTTTTCAAATAACAGCTCCTTTTTGCTTCCAACTATTAGAAATCAACTATAAATAAATTTTTTAACTATCACATAATTTACTAGCCATACGTGAAGTTTGCAAACCATCATTCAGTTGGCAGTTCAATTCATTTTGTTTGCTAAACATAATCATACGTCTCTAACATACAAATAACAAAACATATTTTTAAATTAGCAAGGAAAATGTAAAAAAATAAATAAAAGCTTAAGCTAAGTACAGTGGTTTGAAATGTGAAAAGTATGAAAAAATAATTAAATTAATAAAAAATAAAATCAAATTTAATATTGAAATTTTATAACTTTTTTTAAGTTTTTATTTTAACAAAAATATATATTTTTAAAATTAATTTTTTAATTCAATTTCAAGAATAATTATTAGGGATTCATTTTTGATATGGGAAAAAATTTTTTATGGAAATTTTCCTCAAACATTTCTTTAAATATTTTATTCTGAAAAACAAAAGAAAACGACTAAATTTCTTTTGTTTTCATTAAAATCTCATCTGGCATCTTTGTTTTTAGCAATAACAATTGTGGTAACTCATTAGAAAAAAAAAAAAATAATTTCTCGGCTCTATTTACTCTCCTTAAAAAGTGTTACCATATTTAATTTCTTATGTACTACATAGAAATTTATCTTTTTTTTATTTTTAAAGTTCTTTAATATTATTTAAATTATTATTTCTCTTGTTATATAACTAATTATTTAAATTCTTTTTAATAATTCAATTATCTTAATTTTTTAGAAAAGAAAAAAAAAACACTGCAACATATGTTGTTAGAACATGTCAAACCGTAGTAGTGGTATTTGTGTTGTTGTGCTGATAGTTGCAAATGCAATTAGTGTTGATTTTAGGCTCTGTATATTTTCTTGTTGTTTGCTGTTTTTTTTTATTTTATTTTTATTTTTTTATTGCAAAAATTCTTGTTTCTTTTTATTATTTTTTGGTTCAAATTAAATTTGTTCGCCATTAACAAACATTTTGATTTTTTCGGGGTTTGTTTTTATTTGACTTGTGTGTGGAGCAAATATATATATATATATATATATATATATATATATATATATATATATATATATATATATATATATATATATATATATATATATATATATATATATATATTTATATAATTTTTTTTTCTAAGAATTTTTTCCTGTAAAAAACTAAAAAATTCAGTTAAAAAAATAATGACTGTTCATTCTGAGCACATTTTAAATAATGAAAAGAAGAAAATTTTTAAATTTCTTTTAACTTTTTATATTTTTTTTTTTAAATAATGTTTATTAATTTTTTTAACTGTTTAAACTCCATTTTTCCTTTGTTACACTTTTAGCGTGGTCTTTGTTTAGAATGTTTTTAAGAAAAGATATTAAAAGATATTAATATTAATATTCTTTTTATAAAGAAATTTAGAAAAATAAATAAATAGATCTGGCAACATTATTTAGGATATTTTGTTGTGATGGTAACACTCCATTTTGCTTTCCCTGTTAAACAAGCAAAGAGAATTTTTGTTGACAAGAGGTGGGTTTCCCGGTTTGAAGTGCTGCTAGATAGTTTTAAACACGATTTTTAAAGAAAAGTGAAAAATATTAGAAAAATAAAAAATTTAATTAAAAAATTAAAAATTTTGAAATTTAAAAATAAATTTACAATCTTAAAATTATATTTAAAAATTAAATTAAAAAAATTTCAGAAAAATTAAAAAAAATATTAAAGAATTTTGTAAATATTTTAAATACAATAATAAAAATTAAGTAAATTTTTTATTTAAAATTAAGAAAATTACATCAAATATTAAAGAAAATTTAAAAATAATAAAACAATTTTCAGAAAAATTAAAAACATACATTAATAAAAAAAAAAAAACTAAAGAATTTTGAATTATTTTTTAGATTTATAAAAATTTCAGTTTTAATTTATTTGATTAAGAAAATATATGTTTTGTTTATTTAAAGTTTTTTTTTTTTTTGAAACCCCTTTATTTTGTTTAGTTTCCCAGCTTAATGTATTGAGGTTTTCCTCTATTTTTCTTTCTCTTTTATTTGATTTTTTTCGTTTGAAAAAATGCAATTAAATATAATTATGACTTTAAAATTTGTTCAACACGAAAAAAATGATAAATTCAGTTATGTAGATATGATAAGTTTATTTTCCTCTTGCTATTGGTATTTGAACTACAAATTGTTGAAAAACTACATAGAGGAATGTAAAAGGAATTATGATGGCAATTTGGAAAAATGCCACAAATTGAAAATTCATACAAAAACATAAATAATTATTTAAAAACTACTTTAGGCTATTTGAAAAAAATGCAATTATTTTTTTTCCTTAAACGCCTCTTAAATGTGTTTTTAGAGATTAAATAATAATTATTAGTTATAGACAAAATATTGATTTTGTTCATGGTTTATTACCAATACTGTAATTAAATGAAGTTGTGTTACTAAAAAAAAATTAATTGGAATTTTTGTTAAAAATAAAAATAATAATAAAATTAAGAAATTGAAGAAAACATTAACATTTTAAGAAAATAATAAATTTAAATAGTAGCCTTTTTTAATTTTTAAAAACATTTTTTTCTATGAATTTTAAAATTTTAAAGTACAATACAAATAGTAGAAAATATACAATGTGAAATAGTAGAAAAGTTCTATGGCAAAAAATGAGAACATTTTTTATTCTGACGTGTGAAATGAAAGCTTTGTAAATTATTGACAAAATTTAATTTTTATTATAAAAAATGTGTGAATATTGAATATGAAGGATTTTAAAGAATCTAATGTGCTTGAAAATAAATATTATTGTTTCAAAAATTTAGTTCAATTGAAATTTTTCTATAAATTTTAAAAATTAAAATTTTGTCTTCATTTGTAAAAATTTCTCCTAGCCATATGATCTAGTAAAATTTTATTCACCACATTCATAACTGTAGAAAATTTATAAACGAGCATACTTTTCTATCGTTTCACACAGGCCCTAAATATAAATTTTTATTTAACCATTTTATATTTTTTCATGATTCTTTATGAAATATGTATAATATTTTATTAGGTTTTATTAATACTTTAATAATTTTATTAAATTTTCTTATTTTTTATTTAATTTTAATAAAAATCATTTTAAAATTGTTTAAAATAATAAATTCAACTCATAAATCCTTAAAATAATCACCACCCACCTTTTTAAATTCACCTCTTTACTTCAACTATGTTAATACCGTTATATTAATTAATTCAGTCTTAAAAACAAGTGACCTTCTTTATATAAGTGTAATTATTGTTTTCTTCTTTTTTCCTTATTATTGTTTTATTTTATCTGCAAAAAAACAATAACATGTTTGTGTTTATATAAACAAAACTTGATTTTTGTTATTAGTAAAAACAAAAATATTACAACCTTTGTAATATTTACAAAACAAACAAAAAGTCGTTACTACAACAAACTAATAAAAGCCGCAGCATCCTTAACGGCGATAAGTTAAAGCCGCTATATCCTTAACGGCGTTATTTAAAGGAAATTTAATTTATAACAATTTTAGGCATTTATTACAATATTTTTAAAGGGGTTTGTTTATTTAAAAGAAAGCGTAATATTTTTAGTGATATTTCTTACAAAAATAAATTAAATTGCTTTTATTTTTGAAATAAAAAAAAAATAATCAATTTCTTCAATATTAAATTTACTTGTTATATTTTCTTTACTGACAAGCCGCCTTTTTCTTACAATAGTTTAGAAACATTTAGTCATTCTTCTTATCTTTTTGTTAGATTGAAGTGTATTGTTCTTAAAATGTATAAATTGAAATTTTAAAATTTTTTTAACACATTTCAGTTATTAATATTTTTAGTTTTTTTATTTGTGTACAAAATTTCTTATCTTTTTAACACCTGAAGTATTTTTTATTGTTATTTAAAGTTCATAAAAAAATTATAAGAGTTTTTTTATGAGTGTGTTACGTATTTATATTTGTTAATAGATATTAGAAAATAATTAGGTATTTAAAATTCATTTGGGTAATGTTTATTTTTATTTTGAGAAAAAAAAAATTAAAATAATATAAGCAATTGAAAAAAATATATGAAAAAAATATATAAATATTAATAAAACGTTAATTCATCTTAAAATTTAATAAAATAAATACCAAAATTCATTATGAAAAAAAATAAAAGAAAATTAAGGAAATCTCAAAAATTAATTTAAAAATTTATTAACTGCCAAAATCAATTATTTAAAAAACAATTAAATGTAGCATAATTTTTTGTTTTTTGTTACTCAAAATTTAAACAATACAAATTCAATTTCAATCAAAATTTAAATTAATAAGAAAAGTTTATAGTTCAAATAATTAATTAAAAACAAAGTACTTTTTTCATCCTTAGAGTACTAAAGTTCTAATTTTTGACAGTTATTTATTTTTCTAATTAGTGCAAAATTCAAAGAATGTAATTTGTAAATTCGATACCAAATTATTATTAAATGGTTTTAGTAAAATATGAAGATCTTACTAAAATGTGACGCTGTTATTGAAATAAACTTACGTAGAAAAAAGTCGTCCAAGATTAATTCCTTAAAATCGAGCACTTCAGCTTTTCTATAATATAGTTTGCATGCTCTATAAACTTATTTGAAGAACTAGAACTTTAATCAGAGATGGTGTTCATTACAATTTCATTATTACCTCTAAATACCAATTGTAAATCAAAATCAATGGAGTTAAGAAAATCATAGGTTTCTATTCGAAAATTATATAAAATATATTTTCATTAAAAATTTTTTAAATCGAATTGTGGAATATAAAGATAATCGTATGTCAGTATCAAATGACTCGAGGGAGTACTTCGGTACTTTCGAATATTAAATAATATCAAAAAACTACTATAGTATCAACTTTTCCATCCCTGAATCGGAAATATTTAATTTTGAAAAATGTGCCTTTCAGTATGAAAGTAGGGAAGGGTATAAAAATTGCAAGTGTTTTCAAATGGTACTTTATTTGAAAATTGGTACTTTTTTTAAGGTAAATACTATTTTGTTGTTATGTATTTTTTTTTTCTGTTTTTAAATAAACAATTTTTTAATAGTTACTAATGAGTGCTATTTTAAAAAATAATTTTATTTTTTAACCTTGGAGCTTTTTTTTAAATTAGTACTTTTTTGGAAGTGGTACTTTTTGAAAAATTTTTACTTTTTTGACTGGTACTTTTTTTTGGAAAATAAGTAATTTTGAAATTTTGCTACTTTTTGGAAAATAGGTTAAAAAAAAAAAAAAAAAATTAATTTAATTTAATATATATGTATGTATATATTTTTTTATTGGTACTTTTTTTTGGAAAATGCTACTTTTTAAAAATTTTTTCTTTTTTGACTGGTACTTTTTGGGAAAATAGGTAATTTTGAAATTTTGATACATTTTGGAAAATAGGTACTTTTGCAATTTTAGTACTCTTTTTGAATATAAGTGCCTGTTTTGTACAATTATTATTATTATTATTATTATTATTATTATTATTATTATTATTATTATTATTGTTATTATTATTTTAAATTGGTACTTTTTAGGAAATTTTTACTTGTTTGATTTTTTTTATTTAGTACTTTTTTGAATCTTCTGTGCTTTTTTGAAAATTAGTATTTTTTGGAAAATTGATACTTACTAAGATATACATATACTTTTTTGAATTTTTTTTAAAGGTTTAAAAAAACTGGTACCTTTTGCGATAATTTTGAAAGTTAATATTTTTATGAAAATCTACCACTTTTTGAAATGCTTTTATTTATGGAGAATCGGTACTTTTATTTGGTACTTTTTTGAAAATTGCTTTATATATATGTATATGAGGAATACATATACATAATAAGCAATGGTTCGTATCCTCGTAGAATCCATTTGAATTTTGTTTTAATATGGCCACATTTCTTTGTTTCTCTAGTAAATATTATCTCTTAACTGTAATTGAGTTTTAGTTTTTTAAATGTAGACGAAATTTGGTGAAATTGTGTCTTAGAGCCCTAAAGCCAAAAATTCTTAAAAATTCTAAAAAATTTAAAAATAGCTAATTTAAGTTTAAAGTATTTAATTCTAAGGTACCTTTTTCGAAAAAAAATTTTGGTAGAAAACTGAAAAGGAATTTACAGTTTTGCATATTTCCTCTTCATTCAGCTCTTCAGCACAGATGGCCTGAGCGATCTTCTTAAGTCATATGCCCAAGGAGTTTTCGGGGACTCTATGTTATAAATTTCCAATGTCATGGTTAACACCAGTTTACAAATATTAAGTATATTTCCATATTAAAACAAAAATCTTGATAAGATGTATATTTATGAAATATAGATTTTGTGAAGGATATAAAACATACGGCCCTGCCGAATATAACACTTGTTTTAATAAAATTTAATTTTCTTTTTTTTTTTACTTTAAAAATTTTAAATGTTTAGTAAATTTGCTTAATTTAAGTGCATCTTTTTTTTTTTAATTTTTTTTACTTTATATATAATTTTTGCTTATTTTTTTATTTTTATTTTTTAAGTTTAACATTTTTTTGTTAACAATAAGCAGAAAAAAAAAATATATAAAAATGTTTAACAGTTATTGTTTTTTTATATTTATCATATCATTTTTAATTAAATAAGCTTGTTTCCCAAGTAAATCTAAACAACAGAAAGTAAACAAAATAAACTTTAAAATTTTCTGTTACAATTTTTTTTAATTAAAATTAATTTTTAAAACGTAATGTTGACGAAGAGACCTAAGAATAATTAAAAATACACTATATAAGAGGAAATTAAAAAAATGTCCATGAAGTTATCAAATACATATATAAATAATTATATTTGACAAAATTTTTAGTGTTTTTAGTTGATTTGTTTAATTTAATATTTTTTAATAATTAAAGTGTTTTTATTTAAAATTTATTTAAAATTCGCTTAAACATTTTGTTTTTACCTTAATTTTCTTTTAATTTGTTAATATTTTAAATTACAATCCGTCATCTTTGTTAGTTACAAAAGATAGTAGGTGATCCATTATGAGATTTTTAAAATGCTATCTTTCTCCTGCTCTCCTTAGAAGGAGTTACCACATTTTATTTTTTTTGTATTTACTTCACTAAATATTCACCACTAAATAACGGCAAACCTTTCCCCTTTTAAAAGGTAATAAAATTAAGCAGTAACGGTAAATTGAAAAATAAACAATAAATGTTGACAAGAATACTTTTTTTTTATCTTGAAATAACTTAACAAGAGTTATTTTCTTATTTAAAGAAAATATAACAAAAAAAGAAAAGGCCGTGATAAAATAAATATTTTCTTTTTTTTCTTTCAACTTTAAATTAAGACAGTGAACTTTAAAAATTCTTTAACCATAGTGTGGAGGAAAAATCTATTATGATGGTTTTACAATTTCATGTTTAAGCTCATAATGAATTTTCAGTTTTTTTCTTTTTTCGAAAAAAGAAACATTTTCTATATAATTTAAATTTCTTTTGCTAAACGTTTTTTTTTTTGTCTGTAAACATAAACTGAATGGAAAAAAATTTAAATTATAGTGATGTGAAAATCAAATGCAAGAAAGCAGAACCATTTTTTTATTATGATTTAAAAATAACAAATATTTTTCTAAATACCACAACAAAATTAACGTAAACGTCAAAGAAAAATACATGGTAATCAAATGGGAAATAATACAAAAAAATATTAACGTGTTCAAAACACGTTTAAAAGAAAAAAAGAAATGATAAATATTTATATTACTTGATGATGTTGCTTAATTTTTTTTTGCTGAAATTCTTAATTAGCACATAGTTTTGTTAAACTTCCGGTTTGGCTTTAAACAAAGTCTTGGGCTTAGTATAAAAGAATATGTACTTCTTGTTCATTTTTAAATAAAATTCCTTTAAACATAAATTTTTGTATTAATTTTCTTTAAACAATGAATTTTTTAAAAATAAGTTAAAATATCCTATTTTTTATTTTAAAAGCGTTTTGCTTCAAAATAAAATTGTTTAAAACATAAACTTGGCATTCTTTCAATACGTCGAGTTCATATTAGACACATTTTTATCAAGACAAACGTCAAATTGTTAGCAGGATAAAAATCTAATGTTTAATGTAGACTGAATTTGTCAGTATTATTGCAGCGTTAAAGCAAAATTGTCGGCGATCGGACTCTGAGAAAAGACTTTCACCACTAAATTACACAAAAATACATTTATTTGAGAACAAAAGTTATTTACCAAAAAATATTAAATATTTTATATAAAATATTAAATATTGAACATTAAATTTTTAATTTTTAAAAATAAAAATTAAAATTTAAAAACTAAAAAAAAAAATATTTTTATAGCTGATTTAAAATTCGTATTTGCTTAAATTTAATTTTTATTATTTAATTTATTTTCAATAAATTGTTTATGAACAAAAATGTGTTTCTGATTGTCTCTTTGATTTTATTTTTCTTTAAACCCCGGCCCAAAACCGCATAATTAACAATTTAGTTTTTTTTTTTTTTTTTTGTTTGCCTTAATACTAGTACATTGTATTTGAAATTTATGTTCTATGTTATGTATAATCAGCATATTTTTAGTTTATATTTCAACTGTAATTGTAGGTTCTTTTAAACTCGTTTTGTCTGCTACATGCTTTTTTTTATAAGAAAAATCTTAAATAATTATAGTTAATAACTTCAGAATAATTATACAACAATTATTAATTAAAGTTGATATTGTTGAAATTGTAAAGTCCATTTTAAAATAATGAAAAAATAAGTTGTTTTCCTTAAAATACAGCTGCAAATTTGTCAAGTTTTTGTACTTTGCGATAAAAATGTTTATTTTTCAAGGCAATAATTTTCCATTAAGTGTATTTTTTAAGGTATATTATTAATAAACTTAAATATCGTTAGTTTGCTTTTCTTTTTCTCAAAAAAAAATTAAAAGAAATAGTTAAAAATATAAAAATATCTTTAAAAAGCTTATATTTTCCTTTAATCCTATATTCTTTCTATAAAGCAATTACTAAAATCGCAGTCTGGCATCTCTCTGCCTTAATACTCAGCCGCCATATAACACACTCATGTCCACTATTCCATTATCATAATTTGTAAAGCATACTTTTAGGAGGCAAATAGAAATAACTGCTTTTGGCTTGTTTACATTTTGAAAAAAGAAAAATAAAGCAGCAAATTAATTAATAATTGATATTTTGTTTTTATTAAATAATTTAAAGATTTTATTGATTTTTATTAATAATTTATAGTTCTTAATGGTTTCCTTCTTAATTCAAAATGTTTACATTTACTTTTTGTATTATCTATCACATTTATTAATAAATTTCCCTTTTGCTGCTGCGGTATCATCAATCACTTTATTGGTGCCTTTATAATAAAACCACAAAATCTATCCTCAATGTTACATAATCCAGTTTTTTTTACTCTAATTTCAATATCAATAGTTTTTAGCTGTAAAATGAAATTTTTTGCAATTTTGCTTGTTTTTGCGGCTCAAGCAAATTTGTTCTGGTTGCAGGTGTATTATTTTTTTTTGCTTTTTTGTAAGTTTAATAAGGTGGTGGTTTAAAGTTACCAATTATAATCTGAACACACCCTGCTTGTAGTTAAAATAAAGTGTAAAAATTCCTTTTTAAAATGAAAAAGTTTTAAATGAATTTTTAATAGGAAAATAATTTAAAAATAAAGAGAATTTAATTTAAAAAATAAAAAAAGAATTGTTTTTTATAAAAAATATTAATTTGAAGTATTTTTTCAAATTTTTTTTTGTCAACTAAACAAAAGTGTTCAACTTTGTTACCCTGTAGCTTAAACTGTATTATAACAGGATGTTTATAACATTTATTTTCTGAATGCTTAACATAGTGTCTACATTAGACAATTTTTTATCAAGACAAACGTCAAACTTAACGCGAATTTATGGAAGGTGGCAACAGTTGCACAAAAACAACAATATGGCGTATTCCTTATTGTTTTTTATATATGCAGTTTGACAACTGTATAATAATAATCAGCTGTTTAACTAAGGTTACCTTATATATATTCGCACTGATTTTGACGTTTGTTTTGATAAAGATTTGCCTAATGTAGACACTAGGTGAGAGGTTTTAGGAGTTATAAATTTAATAAAAATTTTTGATTTATTTTTCAGTTTATGGTATCCAACTTTAACACCCAGTAGTTTTTGTTGTATTAATTCTCTGAAAGCCTAGGTCTTTGTTTATAAGTTTTGTTTACAATTCATTCCAATCGGAATGAAATATATATTAAATATGATTTTTTTCGATTTTTGTTTTATCACGAAGTAGTAGATAGTGCTGTATTTTAACAGACGGTTTATGATATTTACTTTCTGAAAGTTTAGGTCCTTGTTTTTAATTCGGTGTACATATTTTTTTAATTGGACCAAAAGTTTAGGAGATACAAATTTATTTATATTTTTTTAAATTAAAAGTAAATAAATAAATTGAAAAAATCGCATTATTTTTTTTTATTTTTACCGATTATTACTCAAATCCGGGTTTTCGCCGAAAAACCGAATGTTCTGATTTTTACCAAAAAATCAAATTTTTACCCAAACAACGCTTGTTAACCAAATATCACGTTTTCTCTAAAAAAAACAGGTTTTCACCAAAAATAATTAACATAAAAAAATAAATTTTACCAAAAACAAGAAACCGATTAAAAAAAGACGAATTTTCGGCAAAACTCGGGTTTTACAATAATAAATTAAATTAATAGCCGTCAAATAACCGGATGCTCACCAAAAAACCTAATTCTTACCAAAAGAAAAACATGGATTCTTACTAAGAAACTGAATGTTCTTTAAAACTCGAATTTTCGAGAAAAAAACGTGATCTCACAAAACCAAAAAAGAGAGGATTTTCTTTAAAACACGAATATTCGCAAAAAACGGATTTTCACTAAGAAATATAACTTTTCGACAAAATCGACTTTCAAACTCAGATTTTCTCGAACACCAGATTCTCCCAAAAAATCGAAAAAACTCCAAAAAACGTATTTTTACCAAGAAAAACGACTTGTCGGAAAAGTGCCTTTTTGCGAAAACCCGAAAGGGAATGAAATATTCGCAAAATCCCAATTGTTCACTAAAAAACAACTCACCAAAATGAAGTTTTTTACAAAAAAAAAAAAAAAACGGATATTCGCCAAAACCCGGGTTTTCACAAAATAAACAAGTTATTCACCAAAAATCTGTTATTTAGCATAAAATAGGGTTTTCAGCAAAACCGGGCTACTCACTGAAAACCGGTTATTCAGCAAAAATCGGTTATTCACTAAAAATCGGTTATTTACCAAAATAACAAAAATTCACCGAGAAAACGGTAATTCACCATAAACCGGTTATTCATAAAAAGTCGAATATCATCACACAGATTTTACGCATTTAAATCCGGTTATTTACCAAAACAAATCGGGTTTTCGCTAAAAACTAATTTTCAAAGAACAAACTTCTTTGAAAATTTTCGTTTTTATCTGTTTTAATTTACATTAATAGTGCAGAGTTTAATTGATTGTGTATATACTATTGTTTTGTTTAAAATTAATATTTTTTCTCAAAGTATTGATCATTTCGTTTAATAAAGGCGACCACTGCTGTTAATTCTCTATTTGTCTTGATTTGTATTAATATAACAGGCTGAATTGATTGTGTTTGTTACACTCGTTTTGTTTATCATTACTACTCCTCATAATAAAAATATTAAATGACAATCTCTACAATCAGTGCTCTGTTTTGCAATTTGCATTAACTACTTGATTGTGTGTTATTATTGTTTTGCTCATAATATTGAGTATAGGAGAATTTTCAATTAGTTCTCTGCTTTGTTTAGCTTTAATATTACAGGGTGTAATTGATAGTGTATTGTAATACTCCTTTTCATTTTAATGAGTATTGAAGAATAATGCCTGCTGCTCTATGTTTTGATTTCTGTTTAATAAAGCTGGGTGTAGTTGATTGTGTGCATTATTATAGTACTTGTTTGCAAATAATATTGTTGCTCAAAATATTGAGCAGTGGCGAATTTTCTATTTGTTTTAATTGGGTATTAATAAAATTGGGTGTAATTGTTTGTATGCGTTGTTAATGTTTTGTTTACATTTACGTCGAGTTTATACTAGACAAATTTTTATCAGGATAAAAACTTGTCTAATGTAGACTGCATTTTTCAGAATAATTTCATCGTTAAAACAAAATTGTCAACGCACGTGCTCTGAAAACTTTGTCTTGACGTTGCTTAATAAAAGACGCCATTCTGATTGTTGTTGGTACTTTTTACATAATTTATTATGGCATATGTTTTCCCCTATAATTTGTGGACATAAAAAATTATCTGCAATTCAGACAAAAATTTGACGTTTGTCTTGATAAAAATTTCTCTTGTATAGACTCGATGTTAATATTGTGGCTCAAAATGTTGTTAACTATAAAGAAGTTATATATTTTATTAGATATTAGTTTTTACAGAAATTTATTTATTCTTTCTTAATTATCTTTTATCTTTCCTTTTTATTTTTATTCGTTTTCTATATAAGTATTATCGTGTATTTTATAATTATATTATATTCCTCTTGTTTATGAGCTCTAAAATAATTTTATGCAAATTGTTTTATTTATTTTAAAGTGTGTGAATTCCCATATGTTTTTTTTTTCTTAAATGAAAAATCTGCTGCTGCTTCCGTTATAATTAATTCAAAATCATTTATGTTTTATTTTTTCTTTAATAAACTTAACACGAAGCAGGGAATTTATTTTCTTTACTTTACATGCTGAAAGAAACGTGCCAGAGCTTAACAATTTTGCCGTTTTTTTTTTTTTTTTTTTTTTTTTTTGTTAAAATGAAAACGTTTTTTTTTTTCTTTTTTAACCATTTTTATATGTCTTTTTATGATTGCTATAATTTTAATGATATTTATTTTGTTGATTATTTTGAACAGCCATAGAGTGACACGTTAAGAAGTAGCTATAGGAATAAAGTATTTTTTTATTATTAATAACAATAAAAACACAAGGAAGAGTTGTTCAAAATATTGACAAAAGTTATAGTAAATTAAATAAATTATGTGTATAAAGTAATTGTTGTTTTTCTTTTGTTCCTTTTGTAAAAGTTAAAGAATATTAAAAAATATGTTGATGACATTGTTTGTGCTATTGTGTTCAAGATCATTAATCTTTTTATTATTTTTGTTTTGTTTTTGTTGTTATTATTAGCAACAGTAGTCTGTCTCTTTGCTATGACATGTGATAGATTTTAATTTCTAGCTGCCATCTTTTCTGTTTAAAAAACATAGTTTTTGTTTATTGTAGGTCAATGTCTTTAAATCATTGAATTGTTTTGAAATCTTTTTTTTTTTTTTTTTTTGTAAGAATTTCTTTTAATTGTAAGTAATTGTTTGTTTTTTTATATAAGTAATAAAAATAAATTGAGTGTCAATAGAAAATTGACATTGTTTTGAATACATAATAAACTTGAAAAAATGTTAAGGAAATAAATTGCTAAAGATGATCAAGATTGATTCGATTTATTTGAGAAAAATAAAAATAAAATTACTTTCTCTTTTTTTTTTTTTTTTTTTTTTGTAAAAAAAAAACTGCTTTTAATTTAAGAAATTTTTGTTAATAAATTTTTCTAAAAAAAAAAGAATTTATGTTTAAAGTAAAAGCACTTAGAACAGATTAATTCTTTAAGGTTTTTAAGAATGTTTACTATTATTGTTTTGGTATGTTTTAATACACAGGTTTGTGTGATTGTGCTTTGTTTACATTTATTTTTTATATTTATTAATGCTGCTTAAAATATTGATTAATACTTAGTTTATTTTGATTTGTATTAATATTAAACAGGTGTAATTAATTATGTGTGTTATTTATTATGGTTTTGTTTACAATTGATAATTATAGTTCTTAGTTTTTCACTTGCATTAATATTGCTCGGGTGTAATTGTTTATTAATTGTTATTACTGCTACTCAAAATATTGAGCATTGGGAAAAATGGAGAGAGCTACAAATAGTACCCTGTTTTATTTTGCATTACTACAAGGGTGTAATTGATTGTGTGTTGTAATACTCCTTCTCATAATAATGAAAATAGGAGAATAATGGTCACCACTACAATCAGTTCTCCGTTTGTTTTGTTTAGCATTTATATTACAGGTTAAAATTGTTTATGTGTTTCTATTGTTTTCTCTACAATTAATATTTTTGCTCAACATAATGAGCATTGGGAAAAATGGCGAGCAGTGAAAAAAGTATCCTGTTTGTTTTGATTTGTATTAATATACACGGGTGTAATTATGTGTTATTTTTTTGTTTACAATTATTTTTTTTTTTTTTTGCTCAACATGTTGAGTATAGGAGAATAGAGGCCACCAATACAAAATTAGTTCTCTGTTTTGTTTACAGGGTGTAATAGATTATGTGTTTTATTATTGTTTACATTAATGCTGCTGCTCAATATGTTGAGTATTTGGAAAAATCGCGACATCTTTCTCTTTGTATCGATTTGTATTAATATTATAGGGTGCAGATATTTGTATGTTATTATTGTTTTGATTTATTTTTCAAAACAAAATAATTTTAGAGTAAGATTTCTGTTTTTAATATTAAAACCATTTTAAAGGTCAAATATTAATTTAGTTAAAATACTAATATATGTATCTTCTAAATTTATTTTATTATATTTAAATAACAATTACATTTTTAAAATTAATAGTTAACACAATTTACATAGCCAACTATCTGGTAACCTTACTGTCATTTCGCAATAACTTGGTAACCTTTGTCATTATTGCTACATAAAACAACTCTGTTTTATTGTTTAACTTTTCTGTTTTTTTTTTTTTTTTTTTTTTTTTTTTTTTTTGAAAACCATAGACATTTAATAAAAAATATTAATAAAAAAAAATTAAAACTGATTAAAAGAAATTTTATTCAAAAAAGAAACTCAAAAAGCCTTGTAAATATATTTGAAAAAATCTGTGGCTAAATGTAAGTTTTTATTTAAAATAAAGAAATAAAATATATGTAAATTTTATCAATTATGTTAAAAAACATTCATATCTCACAACTTAATCCATCATAAAATATCGTGATTTTTTTTTTATCCCAGACATTACTCACGAGTGTGTAGAGCTTATTACAGTAGATTTTTCTTTACTTGTTGCATTTTGTGTATTTAATACTTGAAATTTTCAAGTAGATCTCTTATTATAGTCAACAATGCAAGTAAACATGGCTGTTGCATTCATTTGTTTAAAGATGTTAATTTTTTTTATTTTATTTTTTTCTGTTGTTTTAACAATATTAACGGTTTATCATCAGAGATTTGTTATGGTTGTATACCTACAAAAAAATGCATAATAAATATTTGGGTTTCATAAATTAATTTGTTTGGAAGAAAATAAAAAATAAAAAAAATTAATAAAAGGAAAATAAAGAAATTACAGTGGTTTATTTAGTGTCATTAATTTTTTTCAATATAAATAAACTATATTTATTGTAATAAATAAAAAAATAAATTAATATTTAATATTGTGAAAGTATATTTATTTTAAAGAAAATTTGTGAATCTGATTTAGTTTGAAATATTTAATATAAAGTTTTTAAAGCATGGTGGCATCCTTAAAAACTATCATAAAGCTGCCATACGTATAAACTAGAAGAGAGAGAATGCTAGAGATTTTAACAGTAGGAAAGTATTTTTAAGACTGCCAGATGTTTTATGAATATAAATAAGAATTTTAAGAGGTTTTCAGTATATATATATAACATAATTTGTTTTAAATTAAAAAAAAATATATAAAAATTTTTAAATAAAAAAAATTCTAAAATACTTAAATATTAAAAAAACAAAATTGCGAGAAAATAAATTCATAAATAAAATTAACAAAAATTTTTATAAATTAAAAGATGAAAGAAAATAAATTAAAAATTAATAATTCCACAAATTTTCTAAAATTGTTTGTATTTTTTTTACCTTTTCAAATATTTCTTTGTGTCTTTGTTAATATTGATTTCTTGTTTTATTTTCTTACATAAAATTCTTTTATAATTAGAACATTAGCAAAATTAAAACAACCTTCGTAAAAAAATTATGCTTGACACAAACAACGATAAGATTTAAACAACAAAAATTCAATAATATATGCAAAAATCAACAAAAACCATAAATAAACATTTGAAAATAATTTCATGTTTTAAAAGGGGTATTAGAGAAACCATAAAAAATATATATAGTTTTTTAACAAATTTAAAAAAAAAAAATTGTTAAGAAGCTATAGAAAAAAATTAACACCTTTGGAAAAAGGTGTTTTTAGTAAATAAAAAATAAATAGATGAAAAACAAATCATGAAAAAGTATTTTTATATATATTTTTTATATAAAGATTTTTTTTAATTATCAAAAATTTAAATAAAAACAAAAATTTTTATTAAAAAAATTTTAATTTATAAAAATGTTTATTAAAAAATGTTTTTACGAACTTAAAAACAAATTAGAGCGGTGTATTCTTTCTTCACTACCTCACAGACAAAAAATAGAATTTACGTCTTAAAGTATGATTTCATATTTTCATATTTGTACAAAAATGTAAACACAAAATTAAATCATAGTAAGCGTTGCTTCCTTAAAAAAACAACAACACTGATAGTTTTTGATGACTATTAAATTCATATACATACATATGTTTGTATGTACAAAAAAAAAACACTGAAAATCATTGCAATGTGTGTGAACCAATATGGATAATTCAAAAAACCGAAATTTTAGAAGAATATTTATGACCGATCTATGTATATAAAATCGAAATCCGTAGCTTAAACAAGGACTTTAAAAAGTCAAAAATGTGCTTTGCCCAATATCGCGGTTATTATTGGACCGGCATAGTTCAGGATAAAAATTCAGAAAAAAAAATACTAAATCTTTGCTAAAACGAAGTCCCTAGCGGACGGATGGACTGACAAGGATCTAGAAAATGTAAACTTTTTTTGCTCTCCGATGAAAATTTTTTAAATTACAAAAGGAGTGACTAACATTCACTTTACACCTGTGGTGAATTGTGTACAAATTTATTTATACATTTTTATTTTATTTTTTTTTTTTTTTTTTTTTTTATTTAATAGCCAATGAAATTACAATTTCTTACAGGCTAGCATATATATTATTCTTAAAGCTATTAACAATAAAATATTTTCATAATTATTCAATAACAAAAACTTATTATTTAACTAAGTTAAAAATATTCCTCTTAATGCGGATTGGATTTAATGAGAAATCAATATATGGATAGTAACTGTTGAATTGATTGCATATACGTCTCATGGGATCAAAGTTGGCATAATTGGTTCGAAAATATTTTATTTTTAAAGGAGTATAATTTCTAGTTGGACGATTTGGGATTACGAATTCGATCTTACAAAGCAGGAACTCAGAATTAATTGAACCGTTTACTAAATTAATTACAAATGAAATATTCATATATTTTCTCCTACTTTCAAGAGTAGGGAGATCAATAAGCTGTAATCGACTTTCATATGATGGTAAATTAATATTAGGATTCCATGGAAGATTACGAAGACAAAATAAGAGAAATTGTTTCTGGACCGATTCAATTTTCTTTATATGAACTTCGTATTGAGGATCCCAGACCACGGAAGCATATTCCAGGATTGGTCTTACAAGAGATATGAATAATTGCTTGGAAACATAAGGATCATTAAACTCTCTTCCCCAGCGCTTGAGGAAACCTAGAACTCCTTTTGCCTTATTAACGATTTGTGAAACGTGGGAGTTAAAGGATAGTTTACAATCAAGCAACACACCCAGATCAAGAAATTCTTCGACTAGATCAAGTTGATATTCATTTATTGTGTATCTACAGAGTACTGGACTTCTTCTATAGAACATCATGTGTTTACACTTTTTTAAATTCAGATCCATTAGATTCATCATACACCAATCATAAAGATTGTCAAGATCTGATTGGAGTAAGGAACATTGATAGGAATAGTTAAAGCTATGGAACAGCTTTACATCATCAGCATACATTAATATTTTAGAATTCCTAATGCAAGCTGGTAGATCATTTATAAATATTAGGAATAGTAAGGGGCCGAGATGACTACCTTGTGGAACACCAGATAAAACAGGAATGGTTTTTGATGTACATTCTCTGAATAATACACATTGGAATCTATTTTTAAGATATGTGGAGATCCATTTAAGGAAAACAGGAGAAAATCCGAGCTTATCCAATTTGAACAGTAGGAGATCGTGATTTACTTTATCGAAGGCTTTACTGAAATCTGTGTATATTACGTCTGTCTGTAAACCGGAATCAAATGCGGTTATAACTGAGGTTGTGAACTCCAAAAGGTTAGTAGTAATGGAACATCCTTTTTTAAATCCATGCTGAAATGGCGAAAGATAACATACAACTTGATGCGAAAGGATTTCAGTAACTATCTTTTCGAAAAGTTTTGGAATAACACTTAATTTAGCAATACCTCTATAATTGGAAATGTTGGATCTGCTACCGGATTTAAACAAAGGTATAATATAAGATTTCCTCCAAACTTCAGGAAAGTAACCACTAAATATTGATATGTTGAAGAAGTATGTTATTGGAGATATAAGAGAATGTAAACATTTTATAAGAACACAGCTTGGAACACCATCAGGTCCACATTTATCAGAATATTTTAGATTCTGTACAGCTCTCAGTACCATCGATTTATCTAATGTTGGACAATTTATAAGGGTTGCAGCTGGAATTGGATATGGATAATTGGAAAGTTCATGTGAATCTTTATCAGAATAGGCGGATGAGAAGAAAGCAGCAAACATATCGCAAATATCTGCATCGTTTGAGGATTCTTTATCTCCAAATTTCATCATGGATGGATATTCAGAAACTCGACGCTTAGAATTTACGAACTGGTAAAAATATTTTGGATTATTTTTAAAGTTTCTTTTCACCCTAAAAAGATAATTGTTGTAACATTTGATATTTTCCGAATTGTAGACTGATCTTGATATGGAGTACCTCATGTAATCAATAGGTAAACCGGATTTTTTGTATTTTCTATAATGTTTGTTTTTCAAATTTTTTAAGCCATTGAGCTGTTTTGTAGTCCAAGGCGGTCCATGTGCAATTTTTTTTCTCGTCATTGGTATTGATTTCTTAAAACATTTAAATAAGCCATCATAGAATTTATTCAAAATGATGTCAATATTACGAGGGCATACTTTATTGTAAGGAATATATTCAAACCAGTTTTCAGAATAAAGTAGGTGATTTAATTTGGAATAATCAGCTTTACTAAAATCAAAAACCATCTCATTATTTACATTGGATTGTAATGATATTTTTGTTTCAACGTTTACGCTTATTTCAAGAGTGGGGTGATACGCATCTTCGGGTGTTAATAATGGATTAATGCGAAGAATATTAATTTCTTCAGGTTGATCAACAAATACAAGATCAAGTATTTTGCTAAGCTTGTTTACTATGTTGTTTATTTGGAATAGTCCCAAATCAGCAATAGCATCCAGTAATTCAATAGATGTTTCCGATCTTATTGATGGGCTTAAAAAGCATGAATCAGGAGTTTCGCACCATTTAATATTTGGAATATTAAAGTCACCAAGAACAATTATGGAGTCTCCAGGTTTGGATTGATTAGCTACAAATTTTATCGCGTTTGCATGTTGTTCATAAATTTGAATGTTTGACGCAGGAGGAATATAAGAGCAAGTTATAAAAATTGTTCTAAATTTAGCTTTAACACATACGGCGATAAATTCAATATTTTGATCATTGTTAAAAAATATTTCTTCTGAAGGAAAAAGAGTTGAGACAGAAATCAAAACTCCCCCACCTTCTTTGCCCACTCTATCACGTCTATAGATTTGAAATTTACTGCACATTATTTCAGAATTATGAATTTCTTTATCAGATTTATTTCGGAGCCACGTTTCAGTGAGTACAATGATATTATGCTCAATATCAAAGCTCTCTAAATAAAGGGATTTTAACTTTGTGTTCATACCTCTAACATTTTGGTATGCGATGGAGATAGCTGAGAAGTTGTAATAATTTTCTGGACAAATATTAATATTTAACGGAATATTTAATTCAATTAGTTTTTTGGATTTGGATCAGAAGCTCTGGGAAGAATTACGTTGTTATCATCACGATAAATAAATTGTCGAACAATTGTATTTTTTGGCCAAAATTGTGGATTAACGAGACGATCAAAAATACTTTCTGGGACAATTATTTTAAATGAAGCTCTATTGCGCGCATTTATCTTGTAAATTTTGACATTATTATAATCTTCGATGCCAAGGTTCGTTTTAATATAGAATTCAACATCATTTATTGTTGTATCTACTGAAAAACGGCTAGCAAATATGGTTTTCCTTGGAGCAATAATTTTTAGAGGCTTTGGAGTTACTGTTGTAAGAGGATTGTTGACCACATTTAAATTAGTTGGGATGTTTGACGATGAGGGAGTTAATAAAATAAGCTCTGGAGGCTTACTGGTAGCAAGATTTGGAATCATGGGCAAGATCGACGAATTAGATACCGTAGGAGTAACTGAAGTCGACTCTGACGGAATTATATTATAATTGGAAGCATTTGAAGTATGATGAGGCGGAATAAAATTATTTGTATTAGGAGTTACAACAGCAGCGGGACAACTACTTGTATTTGCGGTTGGTAACGGAATAGAATCATTATTAGTAGTAATAACCCCTGTATTTTTAGGAATATAAGGAGGTGTTGATGATGACTTAGCAGTTCTTTTACGTTTTGGTCTCGGGGAAGCAGCAAAACTATCTAAATTTGTAAATTTAGAAAAAAGTTCACCATATTTAGTTAGTTTTCCTTGTAGAGATGAAAAGTCTTTTTTAATTCCATCGAACTCTGCTTTATGGCTTTTGAAAAAATTGTAAAATTCAATGCCAATTACTCTGCAATTTGGACAAGTCCACTGTAAGTTTTTGGCATTGTCAGATAATGCATCAGCATCACGAGCTTTGAGGCCACTACATTTTAAGTGGTAATTTCCCAAACACAACCAACAGGAAACCATACGTTCTTCTCCGGAAATACTGCAGTTTTTATTCATACAGTCCATCTCAAAACTTTATTAAGGACACACACCAATACAAATATTATCTAGGATTAAAACCAGTAATATGTAATTAAATGGCAACACAGCAGTTAATTAGCAAGGTCACCAATTATAATATTGATCTTAGTAATAGAAAACGGAGTGGTAATATTAAGGAAAATATAAAACGGAGATGTTCTATCTGACAGTTGTTTTATTTGACAAATAGAACTATACCAAATGTATGTCAATGAACAATACAAAAACAAATTCATGCAAAAATAAGTCTTAAGGTATATATCCACTGTTGTTGTTGTTCAAAACAATAAATAAAACAAATTTAATTAAGACTTAATTGCGAATCCAATTCAATGAACTTCAATATTCACTAATTAAGATATATATGTGGAACACTTATCTTAAATAAAATAACCAGAAAAGACAATTATAGATGGTGTTTTTAATTGAAAAAGTTTATAAAATCGCAACACAAAAATTTTCACAGCCGAAACTTTACAAGGTTACCAGATCAATAATTTAAAAAAATATATTTATGATCATTTTTTAAACTAATTTTTATTAAAAAAATTTTAATTGATGAAAATTTTTAGTAAAAAAAACAATATTTATAAAAATTTGTTTAAAAATTTATTAAACAAATTTTAATCTTTGAAAATTTTTATTAAACAATATTTTATTGATGAAAATTTTTCATAAAAAACATTTATTTATGAAAGATTTTATTAGAAAATTTTTATTTATGAAAATTTTCAGTGAAAAATTTTTTAGGTATACAAATTTTTAAAAAATTTTTATTTACGAAATTTTTTTAAACAAATCTTTATTCATGAAAATCTTTATAAAAAAAATTTATCTATAAAAATTGTTATGAAAATTTGTATTAAAAAATATTTTGTTTGTTTAAAAAAACATTTTTTCAGTAAGAATTTTTAATAAAATTACTTTTCGCTAATTAAGATAATTTTTATTTATTATTTTGGTTTTATTTATATATAAATAGAAAACTATATACAAATAGTTCTCTATTTGCTTTGAGTTGCTTTAATAATAAAGGATGCAATTGTTTGTGTGTGTTATTATTGCTTTGTTTACATTATTACTTCTTCAATTAGTTCTCTGTTTTGATTTGTATTAATATTACAGGGTGTACTCCTACTCAATATAGTGAGTATAGAAGAATAATAACGGCTTTTATAAATAGTACTCTGTTTAGATTTGCCTGGGTGTAAATGTGCATGTATTGTTGTGTTTACATTTAATATTTTTGTTCAAAATCTTGAGTGCTGTTTTGATTCCTTAAGGTAATTGTGTTTGTGTGTTTTTGTTTACAATGGCTGCTGTTTATTTTGATTTATTTAATAACTTCGTAATACAGTTAAATGTGTTTGTTGTTATTATTTGAATTCCTATTCGACAAATTATTGAATTTTATAAGTAAACAAATTTATTTATATTTTTTTTATTTTGTTGTATATTAATCATTAAAAACAAAATTAAGTACATTATATTAGCAAGGAATACTCATTTAAAGTTTTCTTAGTATTTTAAGCTTAAATTTTGACCTATTTTTTGGCATTATTTGCTTTTTACTTTTTTCCAAAAAATTTAACACGATTAAAAATAAAGCTCAACTTTATTTTGCATACCATCCAAATTACTCATCTTGGTATTACAAAATACTGATAAACTGACTGACAAAATAACTAATCAATATGCGTGTTTATTTATGCATACAGATTCCCCCATGACTTGAATTCCAAAAAAAAAAAAAAAAAAAATATGGAATAAAAAAAAAACCTAAAATAACCATCAACATTGTGTCATCAAACACAAAAAATAAAAAACAAGTTTATTTTTATATTTTCCTTTATTAAAGTGTCGTTATATGTTTTATATGGTAATTTTATGTCTGTGTGTTGAAATTAATCTGTTTTAATATAAAAATTGACATTTGACAATACTTGACCATATTGACAGATCATGTTTATGGTGTTGCATTTTAGTATTTATTTTCTTTTTTTTATTTGTAATAAGTATTTTGTAAATAACTTAAGCAGAAGAGTAGTATTTTTTCTTTGTTTATTTTTTGTGTTTAATTTTCCTCCATTATATGATCCATTGGTTTTTTTAAGAAAAAATGCTATCTACATGTACATATGTATCACTATAAAACTGTGGTGGGAGCTTTTGCTGCATAAAGAAAAAAGAGGATGTAAGGAAAGATCGTTCTTTTTGTTATTCTTGGGTTATATGTATGTACATATAAAACAAAATAAACAAAACTAAACATGATAAGAAAACAACAGTTATAGTGAAGTATAAAGCAAAGAAACAAAATGGGACACATAAGTTAAACAGGAAATTTAAGACAAAAGAATAAAAAACAAAATTAATAAAGAGAACAGATCACAAAGTCTTGATTAAAGTAAATTACATTAAATTTTTGCTTATAATTATTATTTTCTTTTGAAAATTTACAGTCCGAAGTTATTTTCTTTATAGAATTAACAATGCAATGTTTTTTCTCAATAAGATTAATAATGCAGTGCTATTTTTTTTAGAAATATAGTAATGCGATGTTATTTTCTTAAGAAATTTAACAATGCGATGTAATTTTCTTAAAAAAAATTTCAATTGCGATGTTGTTTTCTATAGGAAATCAAGAATGCGATTTTGCTTTTTAATAATAAGAGTAAAGCGATGTTATTTTCTTAAGAAAATTAAGAATGCGATATTATTTTCTATAAAAAATAACAATGCGATATTATTTTTAAAGTAAATTTTCAATGCGATGTTATTTTTTTTGAAAAATAACAATGCGATGTTATTTGCAATGGAAATTTTATAATGCGATGCTATTTTGTTATGAAAATCACCAATGCGATGTTTTTTTCATGCAGATTTTCAATTCTATTTTCTTTTATTGTGAAAATTAACAATTTGATATTATTTTATCATAAAAATTACCAATTCGATGTTATTTCCTTTAGAAAATAAACAATACGATGTTATTTTTTATTTTTTTTTTTAAAGAATTAACAATGCTATGTTATGTATGCTTTGTTAATTTCTTTAGAAATTTAGCAATGCGATGTTATTTTCTTAAGAAAATGTTCAATAAAATGTTTTTTTTTCTATTAAAATTTTATAATACGGTGTTGTTTTCTTAGAAAATTAACATGGACAAATTTCAATGCAATGAGATTTTTTTTTTGAGAAATTTTCAATGCGATTTTACTTTCTTAAGAAATTTAGTAATGCAATGTTATTTTCTCAAGAAAATTAAAATGCGATGTTATGTTATTATGAGATATTCCTTAGGAAAATAACATCGCATAGTTTATTTTCTATAGAAAGTTAATACGTATGATGTTATTTCCTTTGGAAAATTAGTAAAACGAAGTCATTTTCTAGGAAAATTAACAATACACATCGTATTGTTCTTAAGAAAATTAATATTTTCTTAGCGAAATTTATAATAATATTTTATTTTCTTAAGAAATTAACAATGCATTGTTGTTTTAATAAGAAAATTAAAAATTCTTTAAAAAAATAACAATTCGAGTCATTCTCTTTAGAAATTTTTCTATTATTTTCTATTAAAAAATTTTAAGTACGAATTTATTAAATTTTTTTTCTTATATATATATATATATATATATATATATATATAAAGTATATTTTTGTTGAAAAATTATTATTAATTTTGTTTTTCCTACGGTCTATATTCATTATCCTTTTACCTTCAGTTATTTACTTTAATACGAAAAATCTCTTCAGTGTCTTTAAGATAGTTTACCTCTATATTTTTTTTGGTTTGATTAAACTTAAAACGGGTTCTGTATAACTATGAAAGTGTGCTGTTATTATTTTGTTTACAAATACATATTTCTCCTGCTCAAAATATTGAGTACGGGATTAATTGTTTTCATAAGCATAAATATTAATGTGTTTAATTGAATGTGTGTTTTTGTTTCAATTGTTTTCATAAACATAAATATTATTGTGTTTTATAGAATGTGTGTTACTGTTTTGTTTACAATTAAATACACTTGCTCAAAATATTGAAGAGTATTAGAGCATAACAAACAGTTTATAATTAATATCAGTGATGCCAACTTAGCCCTTTTCGGGCTAGATTTAGCCCATTTTTAGTAGTCCAAAACGCGAAAAATATTTTTTAGCCCGAAACTAAAAAATGAGCAAATCTAGCGCTTTTAAAAATTTTCGTTTAGCCCTGTTGTTTGACTGTTATTTATTTATTTATTTATTTATTTTTTAACTGCGTATTATTGATTTTGCTCGGTATTTAATTAACTTATTTTAACAATTTAAATAATATTTCACATCTTAATGTTTGCACTAATTTCGAACACTATAAAAATTCTGGTCTATCTTAAGCATATAAAGTTGTTTGAGTTGCAAATTATTAAATTATTTGTATCGAGGTTTGTAATAGCAAAAACTCTATAACCAGTAATTTAATTGACCAGTTTGCTATAAATATTTTGAGATATAGTTTTAATGTAGCCACTTTTTTTGCGCTTTTTCACAAAACATGTTTTTATTGTACCACAAAACCGTTGTGTTTTTAATTTAGCCCTTTTTTTCAGCACTTTTTCCAATAATTTCTGCGTTGTGTTCCCAACAGTTGGCATCAGTGATTAATATTCCTTCTCAAAATAAAGAGATTATTAAAGTAAAAATCAAACAGTAACCGTTATTTTTGTTTCTTTGTTTTGATTTGCATAAATATTCCTGTGTTTGAGTGGGTGTATTGTTATTATTTTGTTTACAATTAAATATTCCTTTAGCAAAATAATGAGAGAGTATTATAATAAACATGGCGTCATTAAAGTTTTTTTATATTGATTTTTGTTTTGTTATTGCTTAGTTAAATTAAATGTTTGTTTCGATTAGGAGCTTATGTTTTCTATAGAAATCTAATCTTGTTTTTTAAGCTTTTAATTAAAAATATTAAATAAATTGCTTTAATTTCCTTTTTTTCAATAGTTCTTATTTACTTTATTTATTTTTTAAATTATTTATTTTGATAGTTTTTTTTTTAGAAAATATAAATAACAGTTTTTCCCAAAGATAATTTTCATTAACTTTTTTTGTCTATTTGGTCTTAATAAGTTGTAGCTTCTTTATATTTATTTTTTTAATATACTGTATGAGAGATTAATTTGTTTGTGGTTTTATATTATCTTTAAACAAAAGCTATTACTATCTATTAGTTGTTGTTGTCTGTATTTATTTTATATTTTAGTGTTTATTATTTCCCAGCTTTAGCTTGTCACACGCAATTATTTGAAGTTTATAAAATCTGTTTTAAATATTTTTTTATTTCTTTAATATTATTTGTTTATTTTTTTCTTTTACAAAAAAAAAAAAATGCAAATATTGTTATATTAATATATAATATTGTAAATGACCTTTTATCTCTCTGATTGAATGTGATTTTCCATGTTTTTTATTTTTATCATAAACAAAGGAATATATCAATAGTTAGTAAGTAGTGTTTTTGTTTTATAAATTTTATAGTTAGTGTGTTTTTATGTGTTTACATTTGGAAGAGTGAGTTTATTAAAGCGAGTATGAGTAGCTTTGTTTTGTTTATTTATAAATTACACCTGTCAAGGTCATTAATGCATTAATAACTGCAATGCTCTTTAAAAGGAGATTGTAGCCATATTATAACTGAGATTGTTTATTGCTAAGATACCGTTATTATTTGGTTATTGAAGTATTATGAGGAAAATAATAAAATAAAGAAATTATTAATTTTTTTAAATAAATTTTTAATGAAATTTGGGATCTTTTAGTTTTTAATAAAAAAAATTTAGAGAAAATATAAATATAAATTTTTTCTGTCTTTTTATTTTAAAAATAAATATTTTTATAAAATCGTATGATTTATTTTAAAATTTATAATTTAATTTAAAATAAAATAATTTAAAAATTTTACAATTTTATAAATAACAATTTTATAAAATACATAAAATATTTTATATCTTACATTCTATATTTCATAATTAATATTTTTGATATTTTATATTAAACGTTTTATAATTAATTTTTTATATTTTATATTCTACATTCTACATTTTGTATTTTATATCTTTAATTTTATTATTTATTTATTTATTTACTTATTTATTTATTTATTTATTCTTTGGCGAGAGTTGAACCCGCAAACCCCAACGTTTTTCTTTTTGCAGTTTCTATAATTTGTATGTACTTTTAGTAATTAATTTTAATTTCCATATGATTTTCTTTCATGTTTTAAGCTTTTTTTACCTAGAGGGTGTGTACAATTACATTAAAAAGGGTGTGTTAAAAAAAATTATATAAGTATATATTCCTTAGAGTAAAATAGTTATTCTTTTTGAATAAAAATATGGACAAAAATTGCATATTTTTTTATTACTTAAAACACGACGAAGAAAAAAAATTATAATAAATTAAATTTTTTATTTTTATTTTTTTTTATTTTTGTAAAAGGAAAAAAACACCCTCGCAAAACCAAATCCAAACAAATTGCTGATGACTCTGATGACTCAACTATATTGAAAGAATATTTATTATACTTTTAGAATATTGTACAAATAACAACAAGACACTACAAAAATGTTAAACATACATAAAGTTTTATAAAAGTATAAATTAAAATAAGTGTGTGTTGTCAACTTTTATTATTATTTGAAATGATGTTTATTTGAAGATAAGCAAAAAAATATAGTTTCAATTTTAAATACAAATAGTTTGGGATAAAAATACAGAACAAATTTTATAAATTCTCTAAAAAGTTTTCAAATTCCTAAGAATTTTATTTAAAAATTTTCTTAAAAATCCATTTTTGGCGTTCTAAGCTCTTCATTTATATTCTCTTTACTATATACTTTTTCTGTTCTCTCTTTTGTAGTTCTTTCAGTACGATTATGTTAGTTTGAGTTTTAATACTCCATTATTAACTTTTAAAACTCTGCTATTTTTATTCTCTTCACTATATACTCTCCTTCACTCGGGTCTCTTTATTTAATTTTTAGTACAAGTATGTTTGCATGTGTGTTGCGCAAAATGTGTCTGCAAGCACTTTTGTGTTTTCATAACTGTTGTTTATTTGTTTGTTATGTTGTTGGCTGTCGTTTTAGTGTCGACGTATCGTGAAGTAGTGTAAAACGTCTCTTTGGTTTTCCTTTCTAATAACTAGAAATTCTATAAGATAACTACAAAAAAAAGAAAATATAAATTAAAAAAAGAAGCAGCTCAAGAATATGAAGAATAATAACAATAACATAAAGTACTTTTATTCTTTCACATAAACATACACAATCAATATTTTTTTGTAAACATTATACCAGAATAGTGAAGGCTGTGTTTTCAATATTATTAAAGAAGAAAATAATAGATTATAAAAGAATCTTTAATTTTTTTTAAAAAGCAAGAACACAAATTATAACAGATAAGACAGCAACAGTTGAAAGCAGTGTTATCATTTTAGCAATTTTTCTGCTAGATTTAGCAGTATGGTTTGGCAAATTGCATATTTACTTTGAAAAATTCTTTTTAGCATAATCGACCTGAAAGCAGATTTTTAGCATAATTTTTAACAGATGAGAAGAAAAATGTCTACACTAAATTTCTAGAGTCGATTTACTTTTAAAATTGTGAATTTAACTTTTCTCTTAGCAAAAACTTTGTGGTATAAAATTTTATTATATAATTTACTGAAAATCTAGATTAGAGGATGAAATTTTGTCTGACAAAATTATCAACTACATATATCACAATACACAGTGGGCCTTTTGCAAAATAAATGGAAATAAATTGCTGAAACGATGCTGATGAAGCTTGGGACATTGACAGATCAGGAGTTATGATTTCAGAGTATTGTTAGATGGAGTGTGTAATTGAAGCACATATGGCGCTACAATGGGTCAATATTGGTCGCCTCGATTGTAACTTTTACAAATGTTAAGCAATTTAAATACTTTTACATTTCCGAATTCTACTAAAGGTATTTATACACTGTAATAGTTTGTATTAAGATTTGTCAAAAATTCGAGTATCACAATACAATTTTAAGGTCTAAACACAAATTGTTTGATTATGAAAAAAAATATGATTTCCTCGAAATACCAGTGGTATTTTAAATCTGTTTAAATTATTCAAAACATTTGATTTTTTCTGTGTATAAATAATGCTTTTTCTACATTAAAAAATAAAAGATAATGAACTAACAAGATTGAAAAAAAAATTAAAGCAAAATTAAATAAAAAACTTGTGTATTACCGTCTGAACTACTTAAGCATTTTTCTATCGGTTTTTTTGGACATACTAGTAAAATACGTAATATTTTTTAATATTAATATTAATAATTTGAGAGCACGTCTACAAATACCATCAGTAGTCGAACATTTGCATTTCTGAATTTTTCTTTAATTACTTTATAACGTGTTAATTATTCTGATAACTACATATAACGAAAAATATTCGGACTCAAATTTACAAAATATGTTCTGTAGACTTGGTTTCGATTTGTTTGTTTTATTGCAAGTAAAAAGTTTTATACATTATTTTAAAGAAGACACAATTTCCTTTAAAACGATATATACTGCGACTGTTTTGTATTTGGAACGTTTCGATTAAATAAATTTCAAATGAGCAAAACCTAGCCCTACAAAGATTTTTGTTTTAGCAGATTCTAGGATATTATTTTTGATATTTGGTTAAGCAGAAAGAGCATATATAATAATAATAAAAAAAAAATCAAAAATCGGTAAGAAAAATTTAAAAATAAAAAAAAAATTAAAATTAAAATCATAAATTCAAAATTAAAGACAAAAATATAAAATACAAAATATAAAAAAAAATTATTCCATGTTTTATATTTTATTTTTTTAACAAAAAAAAAAAGTGAAATTAAATATTAAATATAGAAAATTAAACACAAATAATAAAATGTAAAAAATATAAAAATAAAAAATTAATTAAAAAAAATTAAACATAAAAAATAAAATAGTAGTAATAATAAATATAAGAAATTATAATTAAGGTTAAAAAATAGAAAAGAACACTTAAAATATAAAGAATTAAATATAAAGAAATTAATTATAAAAAAATAAACATAAATACTTAAATAAAAGGACTTAAATAAAAAAAATTAAATATAAAAAATTATAAATTTAAGAAATTACAAAACAAAAACAGAAAATAAAATTTAAAATATAAAAATTTTAATATTAAAAATTAAATAAAAAATAAAAAAATAATAAAAAATTATTAAAAAATGAATTATGTATATATCCATAATTATTATAATTAATTATAAAAAATTAAATATAAAAAATAAAAATAAAATAAATAAAATAATTATAAAAAATTAAATATGTATAAAAAAATAATTTAAATAAATTAATTTAAAAAAATTATATATAAAACATTATAAATAAAAAAGTAAATAAAAAAGTATAAATTTAAGAGATTAAAAAAACAGAAAATAAAATTTAAAATATAAAAATGTTAATATTAAATTAAATAAAAAATAAATAAATAATTAATTAAATAAATAAATAAATAATAAAAAATTAAATAAAAAATAAATTAAAAAAATATTAAAAAAATAATTATGGGTATATAATTAATTATAAAAAATATAAAAAATAAATTTAAAAAAAATTATGATAAAAAATTAATTATAAATAATTAATTATTAAAATTAAATACGAATAAAATATAATTAAAAACATAATTTTAAAAATTATATATAAAAAATTTAATAGAAAAGTAATAATTAAAACAATTTTTTATAAAATTGTTAAATTAAAATATTTTTCCCAAAGAAATTATTTAAATTCTTAAAAACGTTATTTTTTATACCCACTCCTTAATTTTACCTAAAAAATAAATAAAAATAATTAAATATAAAAATTAAATAATTATTAATGAATAAAAAAATAAACATAAAAAATGAAATGAGTTAAATATAAAACATTAAATAAAAAAATAAATTAAAAAATCTATAATAAAAAAATAAATAATTATAAAAAATTAAATCTTGCACTTTTTTCTCAAAGAAATGTTCAAAATTTTTAAAAGCCATTATTTTTATACTCACTCCTTAATTTTACATAAAAAAATTAGAAAAAAATAATTAATTATAAAAAAAATTAAATAATTATTAATGAATAAAAAAACTAAATCTTGCTTTTTTTCCCAAAGAAATCTTTAAAATTTCTAAAAAGCGTTATTTTTATACTCACTCCTTAATTTTACCTAAAATCAGCGTTGCTGTTTTGATCCGATTGAACCAAAATTGGTAGATTTTTTTTACACTTTCATTATTTGGTTCGGTTAGTTTGTTTTAATTCTTTAAGTTTTTGATATAATGTTCTATAATATAAATCAAGAGTTAAAAAAAAATAATTATACAGAATACAAAAATTTATATATAAGGAAAGGGATAATACTTGTTATACATGTAATTCGAATAAAAGAAAATAAAAATGTTATTCCTTTTATCGTCTTAAAATAAAATTTCCTTTACTAAATATAATAAAATTAGAATCTTTATATAGAAAACTGCTAAAAAAACGAAAATGGAGTATAATTTTCAAAAGTTTTTTTGCAATTAACTTTTATTTACTTTTTTTTAATTTTAAAATACATTGTTTTTTTCCTGATTTTTTTTTAATATTTCATTTTCTAATTTGTTTTTCATTTAGAAAATTTCACGAAAAGATAATTTTTTCTGGGAGATAATTTTTCAATGTCATTGGTCTGATATATTTATTATTAAACCAATAATTACGGAACGTTGTCGTAATTCATTTCGTAAGTTGTAACTTTATTTAATATTGAAAAACTATTTTTCCCTCTCCAATTAATTTCTCTACGTGTAAATATTATTCTAACAAAGTTCACCATAGCGCCCAAACATTTCAACACTAACTCACCATCAAATACACACAATACAACAAGAAACAGCAAAGTAGAAATAATTTATGACAATTGGTATTTGCTGTTTGTTGTTTTTATTGTTATTGTTCTGATTAGACAACAAAACAACAAGAACATAAAATAGATATTGATACAAGAAAATTTATTGATAATTTTGCGACAGTGTCAGAGAGACAGAATGGTCATTTTAATTGTTGTTGGTGTTGTTAGTGTTATCAACAGGATGGGTAGGTTTTGTTTTTATTGTTGCTTTTTTATCTTTTGCATTGCTGGATGTTAAAGTATGTGTATGTTTTTCTAATAAAAATAATAATAAAATCGATGTTTTGTTAACAATTGCAAGTTATTATATTAAGTATTAGATTTTATTTTTTAATATAAACGAGTTATCTAAAAGTAAATAAATATACATATGTATATTAAGTCAATAATACTTAACTAATATTAAATATTAAAAAAATTTTAATTAAAACTGATTTGCAGGAAGTTTTTTTTAATTAAAATAATAAGGACATTGCAGAGAAAATGGGGGTAGAGTTTAATGTTAGAAGAATTGAAAATAACGTTAATATAAGACCTAAACAATTAACTATATTAATGTTTTTTTAAATTTCTTAATAATTATTGAGAAATATTTGGTTTTTTAAAAATTTATCTAATTTAATTGATTTTTTTTAATTTTTTGTATTTTTTATAAACTTATTTTTAAAACTAAATAATAACTCATTTACATCTTTAATTAAAACTTTTGTATTTATTTAACAATTCTTTCTTAACAAAAAAATAACCTTTTTTTATGGCTTAAACAAAATAACTTATTTTGGTAATAACAAATGGTCACCTTAACATTATGTTAAATGAAGCATATCCATGCTTAACTCTTTAGACATGTGTGTTTGTTTATAGTTTTATGCAAAAAAAAAAAAAAAAAAAAACAAGTGCTCTTAAATTTCGTTTAGTTAATAACTAAGAAATTAAACCGGTTCATGTGATACTTTTTATTTTATAATTGTCATAATAAATATACTTCGTAAAATAATATACTCTTATTCTTTAATGTTAACTCTTTGTTTATTTTAAATTCTCACTCTCGCTAGCTGTTGTCTTTCTTAATAAATCATTTGCATATCAATAAGTAATAGTATGTATAAAAGTATGCTTACCCCAGATGAATGAGTGAGTACGTTAATCAATAACAAAACAAAAAGTAGCAAAAACAAATATACCAAAAGCACAACAAATTTTTTAAAAATAAATAAAAAAAAAAACACATAACATTTGCCTACCCTTATACATGTTTATGTTTTTTTTTGTATACATACACAAAACTTTGTTATACTTTCATGACTTGCTGCTTTATGATTTTTTGCAACATAATAATAAAGAGAAAATGAAATAAAAAATAAAATAATAATAAATAAACGAAAAAACCCTAAATAACTGCTAACTTATGGCGCCTTGTAAAAAAATCTTATTTAATTTTTTCGGTTAAATAAAAGGGTTCAAGAAGGGTGTTTTTTAAAATAAAAAAATCTTTATAATTTGAAATATGACTAAAAGTACCATATGTTTACTAACAATTGCAATTATGACTACTTTTTTTTTTTGAAAATTCAATGAGTCACTTTTTGCTCACAAAAAAAAAAAAGTAAGTAAAGTAAGTAAAAGAAATTTTAAAAAATATATAAAAAATAATAATTAAAAGTGAAAGCAAATATTTAAAGCAAAATTAATAAAATTTAATTTACTCAAATTTTAATAAAAATATAAATAAATCTACACGCATAGAAGAAAATGGTTACAGCATTATCACTACAACATTATGTTCGTATTGTTATTCTTGAATTTTAATAACTCTGTGTTCATGATAACAATGTTTTTGTTTAAATTTTATCATTTAATGTTTACACTCTATAAAAATGTTAATAAGGTTGACTGCAAAAATATATGGTTTTAAATATTTTTACCAGAAACAAATTTTTTTTTTTATATGAAAAATATAATTACTTCTACAACCATTAAATATTTGCAGTTTTTTTTCCTTGTTCTTAAACCATATTCTATTTTTAAACCATATTAATATTATTGTTTCCATTCCCATGTTACAGATAAATGTAACAATTATCCTTTTCACACTTGTTTGTTTTTAAATATATTTTAATTTTAATGTTTGTTTTCAAACTTCATTGTATGTAATTCTCATTATCATTTGGTATATATATATATATATATATATATATATATATATATATATATATATATATATATATATATATATATATATATATATATATAATGGAATAATAATATGACAATGTGTTATAATATAACATCAAATAATAATCTGATAGAATGGGATAACGATGTAGTAAGATTACTCAATTATATGTAAAACTAGAATCATAATATGATAAAACAAACCATAAAAGCGGACACAATATGACAAAATGGAATCCTAATAATTATTACTTATAATCATTTTTATTTTTCATATGTTCCAATCATAATATGTTGCTCTTAGATTATGGTCACTACTATACTTTGCTGTAATTTAAACATGTTGCTGAGCGTTAAAGATAAAAAAGAGCAACAAAACAAAACAATATGTTGCTAGAACAAAATGTAAACAGAGAAAACATCCATTAAAAAACTTAAATTTGTCTTCTTTAATTATATTTAAAATCTTTATTTTATTCAAAATAAACAAATTTTATTTTAACTTTTCCATTTTTAAATAAAAAAAACCTCAAAAATGTTAATTTCGTAAATAAAGTTTTTTTTACTTAAATCTAAACTTGTTGCTCAGCGATATAAACAAAGAGATAGACCAAGAGAAGTGAGCAACAAAGCTAATGCTATGTTGCTTAAACAAATTGTAAACAAAGAAAATACACATAAACAAAAACTTTATAATTTATAAAATTCCTATTTAAATTCCTAAAAACAATTAATGATTTTTTGTTTTTTTAAAAAGAAAATCAAATTTTAATTAAAACTTAATTTAAAAAAAGTAATGAAAATTTTATAAAAAATTTTCCTTTTTTAATAGCAAAAAACAGATGATGTTAAATCACAAATTAGACTGCAGTGCTATTAATAAAACAAGTTGCTAACAAAGAGACAGTATCAGAAGTGAGCAACAAAGCAAATATATTGCTTGAAGAAAATGTAAATAAAGCAAACACACATCAACATTGCTAAGCTAAGTATTTTGTTTTACTTAAACATAAACATGATAAATGTATATAAAGAGCGAGAGTACAAAGAAATGAGCAGTAAAGCAAATATGTTACTTGCTTAAAATGTAAACAAAGAGCTCGACAATGTATATATTTTGCCATGTTTATATTTAAACATGTTGCTTTGCAGTATAAACAAAGAGAGAGAGTTCAACAAGTGAGCAACTAAACAATATGTGCCTATTTAAAATATAAACTAAGCAAACACACAAACAAATTACAAATCTATCCTTTTACATTTATAAATTTCTCCTCTGTTTTGTTGTAAACAAAACATACATATACTTTTTCTTTGTAAAGTTGTTTACATTTATAAATCTCTTAATTGTATTGCAAAGAGAGAGACAAATAATGCAATTTCCATTTAAAATTTATTTTTTACATAAAATTAGCAAAATATTATTATATTTTTAAAAAATATTTTCGAACTTAACTTCGAAATTTAAATATTGGAAAAACTTTAAAATTTAAAAATTTAAAATTTTTAAAATTTGTTTTGGAAGTTTTAAGTTTTAAATTTTTAATCAAAAATTTTAAAAGTTTTAATAAACCATGTTATTTAATATACTTTGCTGAAGTTTAAACATGTTGCTGAGCGTTAAAGATAAAAAGAGAGCAACAAAACAAAACAATATGTTGCTAGAACAAAATGTAAACAGAGAAAACAAAAATTATTTTTATACTTAAAAAAAAAAAAAATTATATTTTTCTCATCAAACTTGTATTTCAATTTTGAGTCAAAATTAATTTCAATTGAATTGTTAAGACGTAAAATAAAATTCTTATAAAAATAAAATCAAAATATATTATATGGATTTAAAATCTATAGTTCTTATCTTTAAGTTAAACAATTTTTTGAACTCAATTTCGAATTTTCGATATTTGAATAAAAATCATAATATTTAAAATTCCTGCTTAAAATAATTTTTAATTTTTCGGACTTTAGTTCGAATTTTCAATTTTGGAAAAAAATTTTGCTCATAATTATTTTTTTACCTAAAATTAGTAAAATTTTCTTACTTCTAAGTGAAATTTTTTTCGAACTTAATCAATCAAATCAATAAATCAATTTTATAAATTTCAAGTGAAAAAGAGATTTTCGAATATAATTTCGAATTTTAAGTTTTGGAAAAAATTTATATTTTTTCCAATGTTCTGCTTTTTGAAACTTTCGGATCTAAATAAATTTTTTACCTAAAATTAGTGAAATGTTTTAATATTTTCGTTAACGTTTTTTTCGAACTTAATTTCGATTTTTCGATATTCGAAATTATTTCTACAGATTTTGCTTCAAATTTTCTTATTTTTATGTTAAAATTTTCTTCCAAACTTAATTTCGAATTTTCGATTTTCGAAAAATTATCGCAATTAGATAATTTTTCGGCCTAAAATCATTTCTAGTGTAAAACTAATAAAATGTTTTTATTTTTTTAGGTTTAATTTTTTATAAAATTGTTGGTTTTAGGTAAAAAATTTTTTTCGAACTTATGTTCGAATTTTCGATTTTTGAAAAATTAGCAACATTTTTATATAAAAAAATGTACTCTTAATTATATTTATTTTATGTATATTTTCTAGTTAAAATTAGGAAATAATTTAATTTTTCTTATTCCTATTTTCTTGCAAAAGAAATATTTCTTATTTTATTTTTCTCTTATTATTCTTGTTAAAAGTTTTTTCTTTTTCTTTTTTTTTTGCAGATGTTTTCTTACCACAAAACTGCTCAACCAAAGATTTTACAAAAACTATATTAAAGCCGGGCTCATCGTCATCTTCGCCACTCAAAGAAAAATCTGAAAAATTGTTTGGAGGTCAATATACAGCAACATCATCAACAACAACATTATTTACTCATACAACCAAAGAAGAGATCACTAATACTCATTTACATTTAATAAAATCAAAAGAGTTAAATAAAGAAAAGTTAGTAGTAGGACAACATGAAATGAAAGAAGAACAAATGTATAAAGAAGATCAACATCAACAAGAAGAGGAAGAAGAATTAAATGATGAAACACAATTAGCTATTATTACAAATAAACAACAACAATTACAACACATGGCAACTCGTTTAACGGGTTCTATACATAACATTAACACTGTTAATGTAAAGAGAGCAGAAAGAGAAGATTTAAATAACATAACTGGAGCTTCATTGTGTGTTAGTAAACAGCAAAATGTTAAACAGTCTTTAAATAAATGCGAAAGTGAACGTTTGTTAGGTGCGGCTAGTTTAATAAATATAACGGGAAATAATAATTTAAATAAAACTATTGGTGTTACTAGTAATAATAGTGTTAGTAATAGTGTTAATAGTGCTGTTGTTGGTAATAATAATGTTTTAATTGTTAATAAAATATCACAAAAATTACAAGAAAATCAATTTATTAAAAACGAACAGCAACAACAACAAATAAATACAAAGAAATTAATAAAATTTAAACAAAATACTATAACAGGAGACTTAAAATCTCCTACTAAAATAAATAAATCTTTACTGGTTACTTCCAATTCTGCTAATTGTTTATTACAAGCTTCTTCTTGTTCTGGTTCTACAGCAGGATTTGTAGCGGTTAAAAAGAAAATGGTGGCTGTACAAGATATAAAAAAATCTTCTCAAAGTAAAACCAACCATTTAAGTAATATAAACTCTAGTTGTCAAGGAACAAATAGATTAAATAATAGAGTTATGATGGGAGCTAGTGGTGCAGGAGGCGGAGGTGGAGGAGGTTTATCTGTTGAATCTACAACCAATGATTTGGATAATACAGAAGATTTAAGTTATGGTCCTGGTATTGTTTCTAAATTACGTTGTCGTTATTTAAGTTTGGCTTTAAGAGAATCTATGGAACAGCAACGTTTAAATAAAGATCAATTAAGACGTTCTACTAGTCTTAATAATTTACTAGATAATTGTGATGAGGAAGAAGAAGAGGAGGACGTGGAAGAAGAAGAAGAGGAGGAAGAGGATCAGGTATTAGAAGATGATAATGATCATAATGTTAAAGAATTAAATGCAGAAAATCAAGAGAATTTGGAAAAAAATTATAAATTAAAATCTTCTAATTTAATAAATAAAAAAATGGGTATTTTAAAATCTTCTAAGGGAAATCAACAACAAAAAAGATTTTCCTCACCCCAACAAGGATCCAATGGTGTGGGTGTTACCTTTACAGAAACCTCTTACCATCAACGTTCTCGTCATTTAAAAAGAGGCAATGATTCTTTAAAGAGAGCTAGATCAGTAGAAGCTTTATTAAGTGAAAAATCACCCTGGCATTCAAAAGCTAATTACACCAATTCTTCTCAATTAGTAACCATAGAGGACAAGATCCACAATGCTCGAGAAAGATTACAACAGGGAGTAGAACATTTACCACCTAAAAGATTAACATCTATTATAGATGATACAGAAAGACCACCACCCGATTTGGTTAAACAAACTTTAAAAATGTTTGAGGCTACGGCTAATAGACGTCCACGTTCACAAAATCTTAATAATGCCAAAGGTGAGGTAGCCAGTAAAGTGGAAACCTTTAAAAATATCATAAAAGAACAAAAACCTACGATTACCTATCCCAAACCTTTAAGTCCTACTAAGAAATTAAATTCTTCTTTAATAACACAACAAAAACCTTTAAAGTTATCTACAACACAAGCTCAAGATTTAATGCAAACTCCTATAGGTAGAAAAGCCTCTATGGCAGCAAGCAATGAATGTTCCACACCAGTAAAAACAAATAATTTATCTGAACATACCCCTGATATAATACCCAGGCAAAAGTTCAACTCTTCTGCCTCCCATGAAAGAGATTTTAAACAAAATAAAGAGTTTCAGCAACAAAATACAAATAAAAGAGATCTTTTACCGAAAGAGAAATTTGAATTGGATTCTCCCATAACAGCACTCTCTAAAGAGTTAAGTAAAATGAAAATAAATGAAACAACACCAATGAAATTACTGAAAAGCGATAACGACTTAAAGCAAAAACACAATCAAAACGAAAACGTTAAAAAAGACGAAAACCGAGACATAGAGGGTGGCGTAAACGTAGAAGTTAACGTTAATAAAGAAGGTGACGCATGCCAACGCCATAATGAACAACAACAACAACAACAGAAAGTAATAAATATAAATTGCTCTCTTCAATATGAAAACGATAAGATTGCTAATAAAAATCAACAACAACAAAATAATGAAGCAACAGCATTTAAAGCAGAAGAAATAAAAACAGCAAACGAAATAGCAGCAAAAATACCAACTACAACGAAAAATGAAATACACGAAGTAAAATTTAATAATTATGACAGTTTAACAAAGGCTTCTACAAGTACAACGCCTCCTCTCAGTAATAGTGAATTAAGTGATGAAGACGACGAAGAAAATAATCAAACTACAAAACGTATAACTCGTAGTGCTCTTGATAATATAGCGAAAGCGGGTTATACTCAACAATTTAAATTTAATAATTCTTCAACACCAAATAATTCCAATTCCACCACTTCCTCTCCTCTTAATTCGGGCAAACAAATAGGAGTTATAAAGCCTTTATTACAACAACAACAACCACAACAACTACAAAAATCTGATAATTCCAATATGGAAACCCTTAAACATTCCTCTCCTGCTTCTTTAACTTCACGGGAAATAGAAAAAAATCGTATAAATGATTTAAAAAAATCATCATCACAAAATTCTTTATCAACACCACCCACATCTTCAGCTAGTCTTACACATGAACATCAAGTAATTAAATCTACTTTACATACATCTTCACCAAATTCAGCTGCAGCTGGTGGTGTTGGTGGTGGTTACTCTGATGTTGATACGGTAATAAGTGCTACCAATAGTCCCTTATGGGCTATGCGTAAAAGACGTCAAGCACCACCTGCAGCCCCCGCAGAGAATACTTCTATGGTATTTAATTTTTCAAACCGTAAAGAGGTTCCAGATTATATAGAAAATGATGGTGTGATTTTTAGACGTAAAAGGGAATTGCCAAAGGTAAGTAAAACAAAGAAAGTAATAAATATAAGGAAAAGTGAAAGTGTTAGTTAAGTGCAGAAAATTATCTAGATCTTTACAGCTAGAGAAAGGAGAGAATTTTTCCTAAGAAAGTGTTTAAGGTCTCAAAATATCTTCTCTAATCAAAGAAACAATTGGAAATGATAAAAATAGTGCGAAAAGCGTAAAAAAAAAGTTCTCCGAGAATATATATAGAAATTCACTTGAAAAACCTACTTCAAACTAAGATCTTTAGGTGTCTGAAAACACCTCAAATTTCTCTAAAGAAATAAACTTAAAACTAAGATCTAAAAGTGTCTGAAAAACCCTCCACAAAAATTGAGAGAAAATAAACTACATTTCTCTAAACAAACCTGCTTCAAACTAAGAACTTTTAAGTGTTTGAAAAGCCCTTCAAATTGGAAAAAAGTCAAGAGATTTTTTTTTTTTTTTTAATAGGTCTTACTTCACAAATTAGCTTCAATCTTAGGACTTTTAGTTCAAATAAGCCACTTAAATGGCCACACAAATAAAAAATAAAATAAAAAATTATAAATAAAATTTCCTAAATAAATGAGCTTAAATTTTAGGTCTTTTAGTATCAAAAAAGTTCCTCAAATGGACACGGAAATCAAGAGACACTAAATAAAATTTCCCTTAAAAAATAGCTTTAATTTAAGGCCCTTCAGTGTCAGAAAAATTCCCTCAAATGGTCACAGAAATTCAGAGAAATTAAACCAAATTTCTGTAAACAAATCATCCTCAAACTAAATAATTTAAGTGTCTGAAAAGTCACCTTAAGTGTCTTAAGTGAAAATAAAAAAAAATGATGCAGATTTAGTTAAACAAATTAACTTCAATCTAAGTGTCAAAAGCATCTCAAATGCCAACAAAAATCATAAAAAATCCTTGTCAAACTTCTTTCAAACTAAATAAAGTCTTTTATTATCAGAAGACGAATTCAAATGGCAACAACAACCAAGAGAAAATAAGCAAAATTTCTCTAAACAAGTTAATTTCGAACTATGCTCCTTTAGTGTCCAAAATCTTCCTCAAATAAAAACAGAAATCATAAAGAAAATAAAAAATCAAATTTAGATCTTTTCAAATTTGCTTCAAATTTAGATCTTTTAGTGTCAGAAAACTTCCCTCAAATAGCAACAGATATCAAGAAAAAATGATGTAGATTTGACTAAACAAATTAGCTTCAATCCAAGGTCTTTTAGTGTCAAAAGCATCTCGAATGCCAACAAAAATCATAAAAAATCCTTGTCAAACTTCTTTCAAACTAAATAAAGTCTTTTATTATTAGAAGACGAATTCAAATGGCAACAACAGCCAAAAGAAAATTAACTAAATTTCTCTAAACAAGTTAACTTCAAACTATGCTCCTTTAGTGTCCAAAATCTACCTCAAATAAAAACAGAAATCATAAAGAAAATAAAAAATTTAATTTAGATCTTTTCAAATTTGCTTCAAATTTAGATCTTTTAGTGTCAGAATACTTCCCTCAAATAGCAACAGATATCAAGAAAAGAAAAAAAAATTCCTCTTAATAAATTAGCTTCAATCTAACGCCCTCAAATCACAACTGAAACCATAAAGAAAATAAAGTAAATTTCACTTGTCGAACCTGCTTTAAACTAACATCTGTTAGTGTCCGATATGTGCCTCAAATGGTCACGAAATTAAAGTGAAATAAAAAATAATTTCCCTAAATAAATAAGCTTTTATTCAAGGTGTTTTAGTATCTGAAAGCATCTTCAAATGTCCACAGAAATCCAGAGAAAATAAAGAAAATTTCACTAGACAAATCAGCTTCAAATTAAGATCTTTTAGTGTCAAAAACCCCCTCAAATTGCCACAGAAATCAAGAGAAAACTAAAGAAGATCTCCCTAAACATATTAGATTAATTTTAAGGTATTTTTAGTGCCAGAAAACTCCCTTAAATGGCCACAGAAATCCCGAGAAATTAAACAAAATTTCAGTAAAAAAAAATTAGCTTCAAACTAAGATCTTTAAGTGTCTGAAAAGCCCCCTCAAATGAACACAAACATCAAGAAGAAAAATTAAGAAGATTTGAGTAAATAAATTAGTTTTAATCTAAAGTCTTTTGTTCTCTAAAAAGCACTTCAAATCATACCCACAAAAATCATAAGATAGATAGATAGAGAAGGTTGATGTGATACCAGAAAGTACCACATCTCCACCCAGAGACCGATCCCGGTCCATTGTGAGTCCCTTCGTTGAAATAGCTGTGAAATATAGAGTATAGAGTGCAGAAAATAGGAGAGTAGAAGTAGAAGATAAAAGAATAGGAATGTGAACGAATCATATAGGGGGATTAGCAATGTTACCAATCCCCCTAGGGTTATACCCCTGATTCTCCCTTAAGCAGTCGATTCCCATGACGAAGCCTATGACGTCTACAAGATCTGCGTCCCGAACGTCACTCAGCCCGCCGAGGAACTGGCTACCCAGCCATTTCATCCTACTATGCTGCTTTCGTGGACAATGGCACACAATGTGCTCAATAGACTCGGTCTCGTCGACGTCTCTACACATTCTACAAAAATCGGAATTGCTAGCGTCCCATCTAGACCTCATCTTCCCCTATCAAACAGTGACCCGTTATGGCCCCTATCATGATTCTTAAGCTCTTCCTATTCAAGCCCAGGAGAGTGCTAGCGCCTGCATAATTTAGTACCGTCCATATCGCCATCGACACTCTACAGTCCTCTCTACTCTCCCAAGCCGAATTGGTTCTGACCAAGATCCAATCATTGATCTTCCCATAGAAGAAACTTAGTGGTGGTTTCACATAGGTTTCCCTCTCCGAGACATTCTTTGCTGCGCCTTGCCTTGCCAGCTCATCAGCCAGTTCATTGCCTGAAATATTGCAGTGGCCAGGCTCCCAGCAGAGTCTCAAAAATAAAATAAAGAAAATTTCACTTGTCAAACCTGCTTGAAATTAAGGTCAATTAGTATAAAAAAACCCTTCAAAAGGACGCAAAATCCAGAGAAAATAAACGAAATTTGACTTGAAAAAAAGCTTCAATCCTAAACCTTAAGTTCATAAACTAAAGAACTTATACGTCTTTATAAAGAGCTATACTTGGCCAGAACGATCTTTTATTCTTAGACTTTATAATTATCCTAAAACGCTGCAGTCTTGACTCCTTAATATTAAGACACAAAAACGTTAAACTTTGATCTTAATATGCCTCTAAATCAACTTCAAACTCAGCTATTTATTTGAAATTAAATTACCTACAAATGAGTTCAAAATCAACTTTAAACAAAGCTCTTTCAGTGTCAAAAATGTCTTCAAATTGGAAACAGAAAACAAGGAAAAGAAAGGAAAAATTCACTTCATAAATTAGCTGTATTCCTAGACTTTAAACCCACAATTTAAGTAACAAGTATACGACTTTATAAAGAGCCTCTTAAGCTTCATCTCTTAGCCATATAATCTTCTGTTCTTTATCAACTTATCAAAGCTTTAAACGTAGGTCTTAATGTCGAGACACTAAAACTTTAAACACTGATTTTTATGTTCTACTTACTAAATCAGCTTCAAATGCATATGAATTCAAAATCAACTTCAAACAAAGATATTTTAGTGCCCACAAGACCCCTCAAATAGGTAACCGAAATCATGAAGCAAGTAAAGCAGAATTCAGTTTACAAATTAGCTTTCTTCCTGGGTAGAACAATTATAAGACTTTATAGAGAAACTCTTAAGCTTTTATTCTGGTCCACAAAATTGTATATTATTGGAGCCTATAATATCCCTAAATGCCTTCAATTTTGAGTCTTTATATCATCTTAGAAAAACGTAACTTTTTATATGCACTTAAATTAGCTTCCATTGCAGCTCTTTATTTCAAACCAAATTAGCTTAAAACAAACTCGAAAATAGCTTCAAATCGTCTTCAATTCAAGGTTTTTTATGAATCCTAATTAGATGAACTTTAAGATAGCTTAAAATAGGCTTCTATTAAAGGTCTTACAATAGGCTTCATATGCACATAAATCTGTTACAAACTCAGCTATTTATTGGAAACCAAATTAGTTTGAAATTAACTTCCAATTAGCTTCAAATCGTCTTTAATTCAAAGACTTTTTGATGCTGTAAATTACCTTCAAATCAGCTTGTATCATAGGTCTTTATAATTTTAAACGCTGTTTTTTTTTATATTGATTCAAATTGGCTCAATCACAATCTTAAGTCTAAATATGCTCTCAAATTAGCTCCAAATCAGCTTTAAAAGCACCTAACTTTCGCCTCAATCGAAAGAGTTTAGTGGACCTAAATTAACTGCAAATCTACATCAATTGTAGGTCTTTTTAAAGACATAAAATAGCATCAAATGAGCTTGAATTGCGAGGTCTAAATGTACACTAAAATTTTCTCCAAATCGCTTAAATTTGTTGGGTTTATATGCATCCCAATTAGATTCAAATCATACATTAGCTTTGTGATCCCAAGTTAGCTTTAAAACTGCTTCAATTTTAGTTATTTTTATTGACTCAAATTAACTTCAAATGAGCTTGAATTGCAAGTCTTAATATCCATTTGAATTCGATTCAATCGTAGGTCCAAATGTGCCCGTAAATTTGTTCAAAATCAACTGAAATTTTATAGATTTATATGCACCTTTAGCTTGAAATCAGCTTCAATGATTTCAATTTATTTTGATCCAAATTAGCATCAAACATAACTACGTTCGAAAGAGTTAATATGGTTTCAAATTTGTTTCAAAACTGCTCCAATCGAAAGTCTTTTTGAGACTTAAATCAGCTTTAATCACAGGTCTTTATAAGCACCCAAATTTTCTTCAAATCAATTGCAATCGTAGGCCCTAATATGCCCCAAATTAGCTTCAAATCTGAAACAATCGTTGCTCTTCATTAGCTTCAGTCGAAAGGGTTTATGTGGTTTCAAATTAGCTTCAAAACTACTTCAATCGTAGGTCTTTTTATAGCTTATTTTGTAGTCTTTATTTGATTTTATTGATAATTATTGCTTTAATAAAAAGCATTTATAAAGTTCCTAATTATATTAAAATTAGCGCCAATCTTCTTAAGTTCCAAAGTGGTTGCAATCTTAAGTCTATTATAGCCTATTTTAGCTTCATTCTTAGTCTTGAGTAGCTTTCAAATTAGCTTTAATTGAAAATTAGTGTCAATCTTAACTTTAATTATGAGTATTTTTATAAATCAAATTTGTTCTCAAATTAGCTTCAATCTTAGCTGCTTTTGTCGGTTTTTCTTAATCCTAAATTGGCTTCAAATTTGATTCAATGTTAGCTGTAATGAAAGATATTCATAAAGTTACAAATTCCCATTAAATTAGCTTCAATTATAATTCCAGATGTAGGTTTATATTTAGTAACAAATTGTCTTCAAATTACCTACAATCTTGACTCAAAATGTTGGCTTTTATAATGTTCTAAATTTTCTTAAAATTGCTTAAAATCAAATCCTAAATTGGCTTCAAATTGGCTTCAATCTTATACAGAATTCTGGGTTTTTGTTTGATCTAAAATTGTCTTCAAATTCCTACATCTTAGCTGCTAAGTAGCTCCAATTACAGGTGTTTATATAGCTTCAAATTTGCTTCAATCTTAGCTTCATTTAGGAATCTTTATTAAGTCTTAAACTGCCTATAAATCTGTTTCAATCATTGTTCTTTATGTAGTCTTTGATTAACTTTAAAGTGGCTCGAATTGTGATTCACAATCTGGCTTCAAACGATCTTCAATCTTAGCTTCAATAATAGGAATTTATTTAGTTTCAAACTGGCTACAACTTAACATAAATTTTACCTTCAAATGCAGTGATATATTTTTCTTGAATTCTAATCATTTATTAGATTTATTATTAGATTAGATCGTTGGAATTTTAACTCAAAATCTGGCTTTTAAAGATCTTCAATCTAGGCTTGAATAGTAGGAATTTAAATAGTTTCAAACTGGTTATAAATTAATTTCCATTTTAGTTTTATTTCAGTCAAAATTAAGCTTCAAATAGCCTTTAAATGCAGTCATTTACTTAATTTGATCGTTCTTTATGTAGTCTTGATTGGCTCCAATTGTGGTTTACAATCTGATTTCAAATGATCTTCAATCCTGGCTTCAAACTGGCTATAAATTAATTTAAATTTTAGTTGTTATTTCAATCAAAATGAAGCTTCAAATTACTTTCAATTGCAGCCATTTACGAGGGCGGATCAATAAGTCAGTGACTTTTCGAACTTTCCTCGTAGTTATATGAAATGCAACACTATTCCGATCAAGTACCACCTGTTAATAGACTACTGTCAGATTTTGAGCAAGTGTCGTCAGGATTTTTCGAGGTCCTTAAATAGACATTTGTTTGGTCAATAATTTCATCGTTGGAGCTGAATCTCTTTCCACCCAGCCATTTCTTTAGGTTTGGAAGTAGGAAGTAGTCACTAGGGGCTAAATCCGGAGAATATGGCGGATAAGATACCAATTCGTAGCCAAATTCATAGAGTTTTGCCATTGAGACTGCACACGTGTGCACTCGTGCATTATCTTGATGAAAAAGAACTTTTTTTCTTGGTCATATGGGGTCATTTTCTTTTTAAATCCTCATTAAATCGGTCTAATAAGTTGGCATAATATTCGTCGTTTATTGTATTTCCCTTTTGAAGGTAATCGATGTGGATTATCCCGCGTGCATCCCAAAAAATTGTTGCCATCACCTTATTGGCCGACAAACTTACCTTGGTCTTCTTAGGAGCAGGTTCACCCGGAGAAACCCATTGTTTAGACTACTGCTGGGTCTCCGGAGTACAGTAATGGATTCATGTTTCATCCACAGTTACAAAATGCGGCAAAAACTCATTCGGATTGCGGTTAAACAACTCCAAACAATCCTTTGAAGTTGTCACACGTTTACGTTTATGGTCAATTGAGAGCATACGCGGCACCCATCTTGCAGACAACTTTCTTAAACCCAGCTGATCATTTAAAATCGAAACCACACTGCCATATGAAATGTCTATGGCATCAACAATCTCACGCACTTTTACTCTTCGGCCGGCCAACACCATATCGTGGATTTTTTCGACATTTTCGGGTGTACTGACATCAATTGGCCGTCCAGAACGTTCAGCGTCATTTGTACTTGTGCAACCACAACGAAAGTCAGTAAACCACTTTTTACCATTGAAATCGATGGTGCAGAGTCCCCATAGTATTTATCGAGCTTTTCCTTGGTTTGATTGACGGTTTTTTTTAATGAGCACTCGAAATTCACTTTTTTCCCTCGTAATTAAATTTTTTCTCTTAAATTATAATCGAACAATTTCGTTGCAATTTTGGTTCAAAATCTGGCTTTTAAAGATCTTTAATCTTGGCTTTTATTTAGTTTCAAACTGCTTTTAAATGGTCTTCAATTTTGGCTTTCATAGTAGGAATTTATTTAGTTTCAAACTGGCTTTAAATTAATTTCCATTTTATCTTTTATTTCAATCAAATTTGGCTTCAAATTACCTTCAATGTTCAAAAAATTATAAATTTCTTTAGTCTTGTTAAATTTTAA